>JAVSCE010003293.1:0-88544 GCA_032199065.1 Smutsia gigantea
TGGATGTACCACAGTTTATCCACTAACTTACTGAAGGACATTTTAGTTGCATCCAAGTTTTGGCAGTTATGAATGAAGGTCACTAAACATCCATGTGAAAGCTTTGGGATGGATGTAAGTTTTCGTCTCCTTTGGCTAAATACCTAGGAGCAGTATTGCATAACAGATAATTCCCACTTGGTCATGGTATATAATTCGTTTTATACATTGTTGGATTTGAATTGTTCGTGAGAGTTACTGGTCTATAGTTTTCTTTGCTTGTGATGTTTTTGTCTGTTTTTGATGTTAGGGTAATGCTGGCCAATAGAATGAGTTAGGAAGTACAGGCATATCTCACAGGTATTGCAGGTGTGGTTCCATTCCACTGTAATAGAACAAACCTTGAAATAAACCAAGTCAGATGAATATTTTGGTTTTCCAGTGCATATAAAAGTTATGTATACAATATACCATAGTCTCTTGAGTGTGCAGTAGCATTATGTCTATAAAAAGTTACATGCCTTTATTAAAAAATACTTTATTGCTCAAAAATGCTATCACCTGAAATTTGAGCAAGTCATAATCACTAATCACATATCACCACAACAAATGTAATAATAATGAAAAAGTTTGAAATATTGCAGGAATTACCAAAATGTGATAACAGAGACATGAAGAGAGCAAATGCTGTTTGGAAAATGGCTTTGTTAGACTTGTTTGACTCAGGGTTGCCACAAACCTTCAGTTTGTAAAAAAAAAAAAACCTGCAGAGTGCAGTAAAACAAGGTATGTTTCTTTCCTTCTAAATATGTCTATATTCCTTCTGCTTCTATCTTCTGAAAGAGATTGTAGAGAATTGGTATAATTTCTTCCCTAAAGTTCTATTATAATTTACTAGTGAACCCATCTGAGCTTGTTGCTTTCTATTTTGGAAGGTTATTAGTTGATTCAGTTTCTTTGATAAAGGCTTATTCAGATTGATTATTTCTTATGTGAGTTTTGGCAAATTGTGTCTTTTAAGGAATTGGTCTTTTTCATCTAGGTTAGCAGATTTGTGGGCATTGAATTGTTCATGGTATTATGTTATCCCCCCACCCCTGGCCCTGCCAAGTTCCTTTATTATACTTTAATGTCCATAGGATCTGATTTTTGGTATTAGTAATTGTGTCCTCTCATTTTTTTCTCTCAGTCTGGTTAGAGGCCTACTGGTTTTATTGATCTTTTCAAAGAACCAGCTTTTCATCTTGTTGATTTTTCTCTGTTGGTTTCTTGTTTCTTATCTCCAGTTTCATTGATTTTTCTTTGATTCTTACTACTTTTGTTTTGCTTAATTTTGATTTAATTTGCTCTTCTTTTTCTAGTTTCCTAAGTTAGGAGTGTACATGATTAATTTTACATCTTTTCTAGTATATAACTCAATGCTATAAATTTCTCTCTAAGCACTGCTTTCACAGCATCCCCCAAATTTGGTAAGTTGTGATTTCATTTAGTTACAGTATTTTGTATTTTCTCTTGAGATTTCTGCTCTGACCCTTGTGTTATTTAAAAGTATGATGTTTAATCTCCCATGTATTTTAGGATTTTCAATTTCTGTTACAATTGCTTGTTTAATTCCATTGTAGTCTAAGAGCAGACATTATATGATGTTTTAAATTTATAAAGTTCTGTTTTATGGCCCAGAATGTGCTCTGTCTTGCTGAATATTCCATGTAAGCTTGAGAAGAATGTGTTTTCTGCTGTTGTTAGATGGAATAGTTCATTATATGCTGTTGATTGAGGATGTTGTTGAGTTCAACTATGTCCTTACTGATTTTCTGCCTGCTGGGTCTGCCCATTTCTGATAGAGGGGGTGTTGAAGTTGAAGTGTCTCCAGCTATGGTCGTAGACTCATGTTTCTCTTTTCTATTCTATCTATTCTATTAGTTTTTGACTCACATGGTTTAACACTGCTGGTAGACACATACATCTTAAGTATTATTTTATCTCCTTTGAGAACTGACCCCTTTATAATCATGTATAATCATGTAATGCCCATATTTATCCCTGATAAATTTCCTTATTGTAAAGTCTGCTCTGTCTGAAGTTAATATAGCTACTCTTGATTTCTTGAGATTAGTGTTTGCATGGTATATTTTTCTCCATCCACTTTTAATCTATACTTAAAGTGCATTTCTTGTAGACAACATATATTTGGGTCTTATTTTTTGATCTGCTCTGAAAAATCTGTCTTTAATTGGTACATTTAGACTACTGACATTTAGCAATTATTGATATAGTTGGATTAATATTTACCATATTTATTACTTTTTTCTAGTGTTCTTTGTTCCTGTTTTTGTCTCCACTCTTCTGACTTGTGGTTTTAATTGAGCATTTTATATGGTTTTATTTTCTCTCCTTTCTTTGAGTATCAGTTACATTTCACTTTTTTCAGTGGTTGTCCTAAAGCTTGCAATATACAACTAATACATAATTAAATATACTTTGTTGCTCTTGTTATTTTGAACAAGTTGTTATCTGTTGGAATCAAAGAGTAAGAAAAATGGAAACCTTCCAAAGTTCTATGGCTAAGTCTCAGTCTTTTCATGAGCCTGTGCCCCAGACCGTAAACTTAACAAGTATTTCAGTTTTTTCTCCCCACTTATGTGGGACAGAATGGTTAGTGTATGCTGCAGTTGGGTATTGCCCTTCTCCCAGGTCATTTAGACTCTCATAATAACCCAACAGATTAGGCTGTGGTAAACTAGTTTCTCTTGCGAGTAGGCTTTATTAGAACAGAGTGCTGTGGCATATTTCAAAATAGTACTTTTTCTCCCCCTGTTAAAATGACAGGAAGATTTTTCTCTGATAATTACTGTGGGATCCCGGTGATGCCAGGATTCTTGTTCCGCAGAGTCTAAGAATGAACTTCGCAAACACTCAAGGTAGGAGAGCAAGGCAGAAGCTTTTATTTATTTTATTTAGATAAAGCGAGAGGACAGAGTTTCTGGCTCACACCAGGAGGGGACAAGAGACACTCCCAGGGTGGTGCATTGTCTAGGGGATTTATAGGCAGTTGAGAGACACAGGGCTAGGGATGCAGACCTGCTTAAGTGGTCCCAAAATGTTTATCGTTCAAGAGACATTAAGTTTCTTATTAGTCTACTGGGTTATTTACAAGAAATTTACCGCTCTGATTTCCTCCCAGGATAGTAGCTTCCTGGTCTGGGAGCATATCACTCAAGACTGCCTGCTTTGCTCCCAAGGTGGGCTTGGTTACTGTCTGTTTGTTGAAGAGTATGTTAAGAAATTTACTTTTTAACTAATTGCGTTTTAAAATGCAATCTTATCTTCAAGATGGAATTGTTCCTGTTTTTGCTAGTTGTTTTGGGCTTGCTTGCTAAATTGCCCAGGTTGCGAATCACTTGATTAGGGCTGGAGGACGGAAAGCAGCACCTGAGCAAAGTCAGAAAATAAGCTGGGCCCCCCAGCAGGCCAAAGCAAATCCCACAATGGATTATCGTGCTTTGTTTTTTCTGGAGGCCCTCACCCTACTCTGTCTAAGCCCATGGTCCCTGTCTCATTCTCCCTTGTACAGATGGAGACCCTAGCTGCTGCTAGGGAAGGGGGCAATGACTGCTCTGGCTGCTTCATACTGAGAGGGGTGCAGTTAGGTCTCCATCACTGGTTGGTCGAGAGGCCTCCGAAGATGGGCATTTTCATCCTGGGTTCCATTTCCATCACCATTTGCAGCTTTATGGCTTCAAAAGGATTTAGAAAACTAGCTCCATGTGGTAGTAGTCCATAGGACTTTGGGTCTGACATAGCTTGGACTTGCTTTCAGAGGTCCTGGAGTGAATCAAAGACATTTTGTGAATAATTTTGAAATGTACACACAACACTCAACTTTATACACAGGTTCCACCCTGTGCTGCTGTTAAGATGTCTAGGGCCATTTTGTTTTGTATAACTGCTTGGAGCATTAGTTTAACTTCAGTATTTAGGAGAGCTATTCCTTGGATAGTATCGTCTAAGGCCTTTTGAGTAAAATTGGTTAAGGATTCAATATGCCAAATTACATCATTAAACCAAGAGATGGTATTAAAAATGGTACCAAAGAAAAACACTCCTAGTCCATTGTTTGCAGGGTGTGGGATATTCTTAACCCAGCGTCCTTGCAACCAAGGAAATCCCAGAGTGCACCTCCCTATCTACCCCTGAGGGAGCCATGACCAGAGATTAGTTCCACACAGCCAGTGAGTGCCATTTGGGGCTGGCCAATGGATACCAGGCAGGTTGTCCAATCTGTGGCAAGCCAATCTGTAGCCTGTAAAGTTATTATATGTGAACAGTGGTCTTTGGAAAGCCAGCCTAAATATTGGGTGAGCTTGGGCAATGGTTATTAGAATGGTTTCTTTGCTTCCAGGAGAGGGGAGCCTTTTGATTTAAGTGTCCTGCCATTGGAGAAACCTAAATGTACTCATCCCAGATTTGAAAAAAAAAACTATCTTTATATCTGTGATTATTTGCACAGAGAATTGGCACATTGGAGGCATTTTGCAGTTGAGGTAGAGCTATAATGGTAAATTGTTTGTAGCATCATAGGAAAAGGGGAATTTATGCCCTCTAACTTATTGAGACTTTATGCATGAGAAACTGCCTCGATAAAACAATTAGAAAACCCTTTGCAATATTTCAATATTAAGAGCAGACTAATAGTTTAAGAAAACTTTGTCCTTTTAACAAACAGAAAACAAAATTCTAATTCTGCTGTGTACTTGATACCAAGACTCATTTGCTTTAATTTCACATTGCATGATCATATCAATTCTTCCACAAACTTTCTATAACTTCCTTCTTTTACATTCAGAGTTCTCCCTCTTTAAATAACCAGCTGTACTTTAGAACAGTTACCTTCTTTTACCCTTAATAAAATTTATTTCCATTCCTTATACCTTCTCTTATCAAAACACATCTAGCATGCAGAAATGTTTTCCTTATTGTTTTAAGTAGGTGTAATTAGAACTTAAAACCATTAGAAATTTTAGTTTTCAGTGAACACTGAGAAGTAAGCTATTGTAAACTATAATACTACCATTCCTTAGATTGACAAATTTATGAACACATTTTACAATTTCTGGAAACGTGCTTTACAGCACAACTTCTCAATAAGCACAAAATGTCTACTTAGCAAAACTTTAAGGTTTTGGGTTACCATAAAGATTTTCAAGCCATATATAGGTAAAAGTTCACTTACTACACTTATTTAGTTCACTCATTCTTAACCATGCTAGATTACTTACAAAACCTTCACTAAACATGACAAAGTGAAGCCTCTCTTTAAGCATTCTTTTCTTTTGAAAGATTTGAGCCAGGCTGTATTGCAGAAGATAAATTTCTGTCTCAGGGAGTCTAGTTTCAAAACCTCCCAATTTTTGAGGATAATGATGAACCCCATAAGTAGAATAGATTTCCAATAAAAGGATTTAGAAAACCAGTTTTATACTGTAGTAGTCCACAAGAATTTTGACCATTTTCCTTCCTTGTGGCAAAATAAATTTAGCAGCATAACCTTATTATATTGTATACTTGTCTCAGGGGCCAAGCCTCTTCAATCAGAGTTTGTACTGAGGCCAGACTTGTATGCAGAAGATAAGGCACTTCTTTTTCAGGGTTTGGGGATCACATTGTTCCCAGTTCTTCAGAATGCATGCCAGAGGTGTGTCTGGCTTTAAACTTGAAGGGGATGCTCCCATTTGGAAGAGAGAAAGACAGCTGTGCGACACTTTGTCGGCCTTTTCTGTGAAGACATTCCCTCGCCTTGTAGCCTGAGTGACAAGTGGTCAGTCACCTCCTCTGCCGGGCCTACTAGATTCACTCCTTCCCAGCATGGCCTATACCTTGCCTTGATCTCACTTTTGACTTCCCACTAATCAAGAGTCACCTCAGAGCTCTGGATTTAGTGGGACTTTATCAGTGTGCTCTTACTTTCATGCCAGAGGGGTATCTGGCTTTAAGAGGAAGCTCCTATCCAGAAGGGAGAGAGACAGGTGTGCAACACCTGGTTGGCCATTTCTCTGTGAGGATGTCGCCTCACCTTGGAGCCTGGGTGACAGTGGTCAGTCACCTCCTCTGCTGGGCCTACTGGACTTAACCACCAGCATGGCCTGTACCTTGCCTTGATTTCCCTCTTGCCTTCCCACTAAGCAGGAGTCACCTCAGAGCTCTGGATTTAGTGGGACCTTACCAGTGTGCTCTTACTTTACACCTTTTGGGAGTTCTCATCCAGACCCTATAATCTGCACAGGCTTTAGCATAGTATACTCGGGATCATTCTTTGAGAGGCTTCTGCCTGTCTGATAAGTGCAGGGACTGTGTGACCTCTTGCTGCCAGAGCAGTGGCCAGTCAGAGTCACAAGCCTGTTCCACTTCCCTGGGGCTGCAGAAAAGGAAATGCCATGCCCCAGGATGACTGCCTTTAAGGAAGAGAGGTCAATAGAATAGAGCCATTTACATGTTGGGCTTAGTTTTTCAGTTTATCTACTTCACAAACTTCATTTACATTACACAGGAGAGGACTGCTTCAAATGAGGAGCAGGGGAGCTTTTTCTAAGGCCAAAGATAAAATTCAGACAGGCTGCCATGGACAGCTATGGAGGGGGGTGTCTCTATTCTTAAACACTAGTTTCTGACACTGGGAATTAGCCTCCTAGTCACCCACTGTAAGAAATCTGATGTGGGGGACAAGAGTTTGGGGGTCATCTGCGACTCTTGCATAGGCATCAGCCTAGCCAAGGGTTCACTCTGCCATTAGATCAGTTGGCCGGAGCCGAGATCCAAGGACTACTGTCTACTAGTCTGGTCTGCCCTCGGAATCTGCAGATTATTAGGATAGCAAAGTAGGAAGTCGGTTCAGCCACTCCCTGACATTCCTGTCTGGAGGTGGGGGATCAAGGAGCAACAGACACCAGGAAACCTTTACCTGAGACTTAAGACTGGTAGCCGAACATAATCATCTTTTAAGTGGCTAATGGGTTCCCAGAAACATTTTTATGAGAGAAAAAGTACAGCATTTAGTCAGGAATAAGAGCGAAGTTTAGATCTTCTACCTTGCAGTGGTGAGCATCGGGTTCCGTGAAATCGATGAAGTTAGAGGCATGCCGAGAGCATGTAAAGAAAGTAAAGAACACCCCTGCCTCACTCAGGCCAGGGTGCCACGAAAAAGCAGGCTGGAAGTCAGACAGAAAAAGAGAGACACTCTTCATGGATACCCAGTCAGGCTGTCGGTTTGGTTCCAGACACGCAGACCTTTGAGAAGCCGCTGAAGTGTATCCTCAGTCTAGACTCTCGCAGTTGTCCACGGCTTTCCTCAGTCCCTCGCATCCAAGGAGAGTCTCTGAAAGGAAATCCTGGCCTTCACTCAGGTGACATTCCCAGCTCCCCAGGAAGATGGGGGATCCACTGAGGGAAATGCAGGGGAACCTGTCGCTTGAGACTGGGATTGGCAGCCGGGCTAGTCCCATTTAAGTGGCTGACGAGCACCTGATTTTTTAGTGTCATGGACAGCTTCCTTGTAGAAGGAGAGTGAAAGAAAAAGGCAGGCTCAGATGCCAGCCCTCACCTCTGAAGTTATTCTGGACGAGCCCCCAGAAATGATGCTGGGGTTCTTGTTCGCAGAGTCAAAGAACGAACTTTGCAAACGCTCAAGGTAGGAGAGCAAGGCAGAGGCTTTTATTAAGAGATAAAGTGTGAGGACAGAGCTCCTGGCTCATGCCAGGAGGGGTACAAGAGAGTCCCGGGGTGGTGCATTGTCTAGGGGATTTATAGGTGGTTGAGAGACAAAGGGCTAGGGATGCAGAGCTGCTAAGTGGTCCCAAAATGTTTACCTTTGAAGAGACATTAAGTTTCTTATTAGTCTACTGGGTTATTTACAAGAAATTTACTGCTCTGATTTCCTCCCAGGGTAGTTTCCTGGTCTGGGAGCATATCACTCAAGACTGCCTGCTTTGCTTCCTAGGTGGGCTGGGTTATTGTCTGTTAAAGAGTATGTTAAGAAACTTAACTTCTTAACTAATTGGGTTTTAAACTGCAATCTTATCTTCAAGATGGAATCGTTCCTGTTTTTGTTAGTTGATTTGAGCTTGCTTGCTAAATTGCCCAGGTTGCAAATCACTTGATTAGGGCTGGAGGACGGAAAGCAGCACCTGGGTAAAGTCAGAAACTAAGCGTGGAGGCCCCTCAGCAGGCCAAAGCAATCGCACAATGGATTATCTTGCTTTGTTTTTTTCTGGAAGCCCTCACCCTACTCTGTCTAAGCCCACGGTCCCTGTCTCACTGGTTGAGTTCCTGGTGGTAAATCTCACAATATTGTGTGTGGCCCCCCCTGATAGGGTCCCCTTGAAGTTTTTAACTCAGCAGCTGTCCGCACCCACACTGAGTCTCCAGTAATTGGTCATTTACAGTTTAGGTTTTCCCCCCACACCACTGAGTTGCACAGCAGTTTCAGTGTAAGTCTCTGCTCAGGTAAGCTGTGACTCCCTGTATTTATCTGTCTCTCCTGTCTTGGGGCCAATGGTTTGCCCTGTGTCCTCCCCTTTCTTGCAGATCTAAGAAGTTTTGATTTTTTGGTCTTTTCAGTCCTTGTTAGGACTGAAAATTTACATAACCGTGTTACTTATAAGATTTTTATAACTTTGGCTCTTAGTACATACTTAATCTTTGATCCACTTTGAGTGGTGACTTTAAAGCTCCTATGCTGCTCTTCCTTTTCATTTTGACAATCTTTATTTTTTAATGAAGGTTTTTGACTTTTAAACATCTGTCTACTATAATTTGTATAGAATACAATTCACCCATTTTAGGGGTATAGCTCAATGAATTTTAGTAAATGTAGCCCATTATGAATATATCATAATTTGTTTTATCCATTGTTGATGGACATTTAGCATATTTACAGTTTTTGGCTATCAAACTATGGACATTTGTGTACAATGGACATTTGCCTTGGTATCTTTTGGTTACATCATATGGTAGGTGTAAATTTAACCTTTTTATTGAAGTAAAATTCCCATTTGTAAAATTAACAATAAAAGTATGCCATTCAGTGACATTAAGTACATTCACAATGTTGTGCAACCATCGCCTCTATCTAGTTCCAAAACATTTTCATCACTCCAAAAGGAAAACTCATACCCATTAGGCAATCACTCACATTCCTTATTCCCTGGAAACCACAAATCTGCTTTCTATCTTTATGGGTTTACCTATTTTGGATATTTCATATAAATGAGATTATACAATATGTGATCTTTTGTTTTTGGTTTATTTCACTTTTCACTTCTTTCAGTTATGTTTTTGATGTTCATCCATCTTAAACATGTATCAGTACTTAATTCCATTTTTTAGCTGAATAATATTATGTTATGTGGATATACCATATTTTGTATACTTTTTGATCAGTTGATTGGCAAATGAGTTGTTTCTATTTTTTAGCTATTGTGAATAGTGCTGTTATGAACATTTGGCTGTGTTTGTTTAAATACCTGTTTTTGATTCTTTGAGGTAATTAGTGTAATTGCTGGATGATATGGTAGTTCTAGGTTTGAATGTTGAGCAACTTCCCAGCTGTTTTCCACAGTAGCTGTACAATTTTAATATTCCATTAGCAATTTATGAGGGTTCCAGTTTCTCCATATCTTGCCAACACTTTTTTACTTTACCTTTTTTTAATTCTAGTCACCTTAGTGGGCATTGAATGGTATCTCATTGTAGTTTTCATTTGCATATCATGACTAATGATGTTGAGCATTTTTAAATGTGCTCATTGACCATTTAATTATTTTCTTTGGAGAAATGTCTACTCAGACTCTGCTTCTTTTTTAACTGGGTTGTCTTTTTGTTGAGTTGTAAGAGTTGGTTATATATTCTGGATACTAGATCCTTATCATTTGTAAAAATTCCGAATATTTTCTCCCATTTTGTGGATTGTCTTTTCATTCTTTTGATTGTATAGGTCAATTTATTTAGTTTTTCTTTGTTTCTGTTTTTGTTGCTTGTAATATTGATGTCATACATAGAAAAGTATTGCCAAAACCAAGGTTATGAAAATTTACATAACCCTGTTACTTATAAGATTTTTATAGCTTTAGCTCTTAGTACATACTAAATCTTTGATCCATTTTTAGTTTTTTTTATTTTTGTGTATAGTGCAAGGTAGGGATCCAGCTTCATTCCTGTGCATGTGCCTAGCCAGTTGTCCCACCACCAATGGTTGTAGAGACTATTCTTTCCCATTGAATGGTCTTGGCACCCTTGTTGAAAATTCATTGATCATAGATGCGTGTTTGTTTCTGGACTCTTCTTTCATTTGATCTATATGTTTATCCTTATGTTAGTAACACACTGTTTTGATTACAGTAGCTTTGTACTAAATTTCAAATTGGGAAGTATGAATCCTTCAGCTTTTTCTCTTTTGTATTATTTTGGCTATTCACAATCCCTTGCAATTCCATACAGATTTTAGGATCAGGTTTTCCATTTCTACAAAAAGGCCATTGGATTTTGTTAGGGATTGTATGAAATCTGTAGATTGCTTTGTGGAATATTGCCATCTTAACAATATTAAGCCCTCCACTCACAAACACTGAAGTGGAAAGTGTCTTTCCACTTACTTGGATTCTTTAATTTCTTTTAGCAATATTTAGTGGCTTTCAGTGTACAAATTTTGCACCTCTCTGATTACATTTATTCCTAAGTAGTTCTTTTTGATGCTGTTGTAAATAGAATTGATTTCTTAATTTTCATTATGGGTTATTCTTTGCTATTATATAGAAATACAACTGATTTTTGTATGCTGATCTTGCATCCTGTGACTTTGCTGAATTTGTTTACAGGCATACTTCAGAGATACTGGGATTCTTGCTTCAGACCATTGCAATGAAGCAAGTCAAAAGAGTTTTTTGGTTTCCCAGTGCATATAAAAGCTATGTATAACTATACTATAATCTGTTGAGTGTGCAGTGGCAATATGTCTTAAAAAAATATGAGCCTTGATTAAAAAATACTTTATTGATAAAAAAATGCTAACCATCATCTGAACTTTGAGCGAGTCATAATCACTGATGACAGATCACCACGATAAATATAATAATAATGGAAAAATTTGAAATATTTCAAGAATTACCAAAATGTGATACAGAGACATGAACTGAGCAAATGCGGTCGGAAGAATGGCTCTGATAGATTTCCTGACTCAAGGGCTGCCACAAACCTTCAATTTGTAAAAAATGCAATATTTGCAAAGTGTGATAAAATGAGGTGTGCCTGTATTAGCTCCGTTTTTTGTGAATGCCTTAGAATTTCCTACAATTAAGATCATGTCTTCTTGCTGATGGACAGTGACTGTAATGGGGTATGTGGTGGGGACTTGATAATGGGGGGAATTTACTAACCACAATATTGCTCATGTAATTGTATATTAATAATACCAGAATTTAAAAAATGTAAAACCTTGGGAAAAAAAAAGATTGAGAATGCAAGGGAAACCAACGAAAAAAGATCATGTCTTCTGCAAATAAAGCTACTTTTTGCTTTCAATTTGGATGGCTTTTATTTCTTTTCTTGCTTAATTGTTCTGGCTAGAACTATTACAATGTTGAACAGAAGTGGTGAAAGTGTACATCATGATTTTGCTCCAGATCTTGTGTGGAAAGCTTTCATTCTTTCACCACTGAGTATGATGTTAGCTCTGTGCTTTTCATAGATGCCTCTTATCATGCTGAGGGAGTTCCTTTCTATTCCTAGACTGTTGAGTGTTTTTATCATGAAATAGTGTTGGATTTTGTCAATGCTTTTTCTGCATCAATTGAGATGAGCATGTGACTTTTTAATATTATTAATGTGATATATTATACTGATTGATTTTTCATGTTGAACAACCCTTGCATTCCTGGGATAAATCCCATTTTGTTATGCTGTATAATTCTCTTAACAAGGACCTAGTGTACTAGTATTTTGTTGAGGATTATATATAATATATTCATAAGGGGTGTGGGTCTGCAGCTTTTCTGTGATGTCTTCAGCTTTAGTATAAGGGTAAGCTGGCTTAGGCTGAATTAGGGTGTCTTCCTTCCTCTTATATTTTTGGGTTTGAGAAATAATCAGTGCCAGTTCTTTAAATATTTGATAGAATTTCCCAGTGAGGCCTTCTATGTCTGGATTTTTTTTTTTTTTGGTTGGGGAATGCTTGATTACTGATTCAATCTCTTGATACAGATCCTTGAAATGCTCTGTTTTTGCTTGAGTCTGTTTTATAAGGTTATTTAACTTGTTTAGTTAATTATCTAATTTGTGTGCATACAGTTGTTCATATAATACTGCTTATTTCTGTAAGTTCTGTAGCAGTGTACCCCCTTTTGTTTCTGATTTTAATAGTTTGAGTCTTTTCTTGATTGATCTAGCTAAAAGTTTGTCAATTTTGTTGATCTTTTAAAAGCACCAGCTTGTAATTTTATTCTTTCCTTTGTTTTTTTATTCTTCACATTTATCTCCACTCTAATCTTGAGGAATTCCTTCTTTCAACTAGCTTTGGTTTCAGTCTGCTCATCTTCTAGTTCCTTCAAGTATAAAGTTAGGTTATTATTTGGGGATCTTCTTTCTTAATGTTTCCGTTTACACCTATAAATGTCCCTCTGATCACTTTTTGCTGTATACCATAGGTTTTAGTATGTTATCTTTTCATTTTCATTCATCTCTAAGTATTTTTAGTTCTCCTTGCAATTCCTCCTTTAACTTTTTGCCTGTTGAAGAATTTTGTTGTTTAATTTTCACACTTTTGTGAATTTTCTGGCTTTTCTTCTTTCATTTGCTTGTTGACCATGTCATACTTCTTTCCTTAAGTGTATGTTCAATATCCAAATTTTATGAGGCCAGCATTACCCTGATAATAAAGCCAGATGAGGATACTGCAAGAAAAAAAATTATAGGTCAGTATCCGTGATGAGTGTAGATGTAGAAATTCTCAACACAATACTAGCAAACCAAATTCAGCAGCACATTATAAGGGTCATAAACTGTGATCAAGTGGGACTGATCCCTGAATGCAAGGATGGTTTAACATATGCCAGTCAATATATGTGACACATCATATTAATAAAATGAGAAGTAAAAATCAAATGGTCATCTCAGTAGATGCAGAAAAAGCTAAGGAAATTCAACATCTTTTCATAAGAGTTCTCAGCAAACTGAATGCAGAAGCAACATTTCTCAACATAATAAAGGCCATACAGGACAAACCCACAACTAGCATCATAATGGTGAAAGGTTGAAAGCTTTTCCCTTAAGATCAGGAACAAGACAAGGGTGCCCACTTACCACTCCTATTCATGTAATACTGAGCAGTCAAGCAAGAAAGGGAAATAAAAGACATTCACATTGGAAAGGAAGAAGAAAAATTGTCTTTTTGCAGATGACATGATCTTATATATTGAAAATCCTAAAGATCCCACCAGAAACTTAGAATATCCATCCAGCTAAAATGAGAGGGAATTTGGCTTACTTTATTGTATTAGTTGTCTTGTGCCATGTAACAAATCACCCCAAAACTTGGTGACTTAAAAAAACAAACGTTTCTTATTTGACAGTTTCTGTGGGCCAGAAATTTGAGAGCAGCCTAGCTGTGTGGTTCTGAATTAGGGTTTCCCTTAAAGTTGCTCTCAGCTGGGTTGCAGTCATGAAGGCTTGACTGGGGCTGAAGGATTCACTTCTAAAATGGCTCACTCAAATGGCTTTGGGTAAGTACCTCAGTTCTTTGCCAGATGGGCTTCTCCAAGGAGCATCTTGAAAGTCCTTAGGACAAGGCAGTTAGCTTCCCCCAGCGCAGGTGATCCATGAGGGACAGCAAGGAAGAAGTCACAGTGTCTTTTATGACCTAGTCACACAGTGTCATTTCTGCCAGGCTTTTGGTGGAAACAAGTTACTGAGCACAGCGACAATCAAGGAGGGATAAATCAGACTCTACCTTTTGAAGGGAGGAGTATCAAACTGTGAGTATCACTAACTGACTGACCTTGGATTATTGACTTTATACTGTTGGCAGTTTAGGTCTTTATGTGTCTGGGCACAAGTCTGTCAGACATATCTTTTACATATATTTTCTCCCAGCCCATGGCATGCATATCCACTTTCTTAATAACATTTTTTGGATGAGTGGAAGTTTTTAATTTTGATGAAGTGAATTTTATAGTAGTATTAGCTTTTACAGTTACGCCTGTGATCTGCTTAAAATTAAATTTTTATTTATAGTGTGAAGTATGGATCCAGGTTTGTTTGTTTTCCTTATGGATATCTGGTTTTTCCAGCACCATTTGTTGCAAAGACTTTTCTTTTTCCCATTGGATTGCTTTAGTGCCTTTGTTGAAAATCAAATGGCTGGAAAAGTATAGATGTATTTCTGGGCTCTTTATTTTTGTTCTGTTGGTCTATGTGAAATAGTGTGTGTTAATTATATAAAGTGTGTGTTAGGTATTGGCTTACTTAGAAAAAACCATTCCCATTCACATTTTCACAACATTGGAAATCTTATGATCAGCTTGTAGTCAGTGGTATTTGGAAGCTTTTCAGCATGGTCTTCTACATAGTGGTATGCTACTTTCTTGTGTAATGTGAGGTTGGTGTTCACTTTAATTTTTTATGTTTATTTGTAAGGATGAAAAGGCACTTGTTTAGTACAGGGTTCTGAGGCTAGTAACTAACAAGAAACTTTAGGTACTTAAAAAAAAAATAACAGTGTTGTCTGTATATATAAAGATCTAGACAGAACTTCATACTGTCCACCAAAAGAGATGCCTTGGGAACCTGCAGTGGGAAGTGGACAAGGAGAAGATACAGGCACATAGGAATTGTGATTTCATTATAAAGAAAACTTAGTCTAGAACCTTGTCATATAAGTATCTTCAGCATAAGTATCAGTCATACTCAGCAAGTGTCTGTTAGCACTGTGCTGAATGCTTTGGAGATTATAACCTTGCAGAATTTACCAGTGTAGCTGAGGAATTAACAAAATTGAAATAAACACAGCACAGAGTAGTAAGTGATTAATGTTTGTGTTTAACGCCCTTGAGAGGTTTTTAAGTGTCTTCATTAAAGTTGACTGTATTGCGGACCTCAGTCATTACTCTGAATCTCACAGCAAATCTACAAGTAAGCAACAGGTAGTTACAGTTCACCCATAGAGGCAAGAGGATAAGGGAATAAGCTGGAAAGATTGTATCTTCACGTAAACGTGTGTTGTTGAATACTGACTAAATATCAGTTATAAATTAAAATTATGTTTAGTCCAGGTGAAGTACATTGTGTGTTTCTGGCATGTTCTGCAATTAAATTTTTATAAATGAATTTATGATAATCCTGAATTCATCACCAGAGGTTGAATTTATAAAGAAGTCCTAATAAAAGAGGCATTTTATCTTCCTGTTTATGGATTTCATCAATTTTAAGAGGGATTCCCCTCCCTGATACACTTTTTAGGATGCTTAAAATTAGGCTGTGATCCTCAATCAGTTTTGGACAAGTAAAGCAGTCTGCAATCATTGTATGAACATGTATAAACATCAGAAGTGTTGTCACATACCTGTAGAGTATAATCAGTGCGCAAAAAAAAAAAATCCAGAAAATACTAAAGAAGTATTCCTTTAAACCTATCTTAATGGTTGTAGTGAAGGGGTGGGAAAGGTAGACGAGACCTACTCAGTTGCAAGGCCTGCTTAAAGTGGGGCCTTTTCGTTGTTTTATAAATTCTTTTAAGAATTACCAATCTTGGTGGTACAGATAGTTTTGTAAGGAAGAACCAGAAAATACTGAAGGCTTGGAATCAAAGTGACACAGAAGATTTGGACTATGACTTTTTATGAAAGCACAAAAATGATATATGGCAAAAAAGAATGTTTAAACCTAAAACATAAAATCAGTATGAAATATAAATTATTACTCTACTTGAATCTCATAACGTTTCAAGTAATGTTTCATATATCCATTGTATGTTATTAAGATGTTCTTCCTCCATTTAAATCTTTTGGCATTAGAGAACACTTAGAAAATTTATGTTCCAGTAATGAATGTAAGTAATTTTTTTTATGTAATTTCTTTTGGTATCATTAATCTACAATTACATGTGCAATATTATGGTTATTAAACTACCCCTTCATCAGGTCCCCGCCACCCACCCCATTACAGTCACTGTCCATCAGTGTAGAGAGATGCTATAGAATCACCACTTGTCTTCTGTGAGTTGTACAGCCCTCCCCGTGCCCCCGCAACATTACGTCTGCTAATCGTAATGCCCCTTTTTCCCTCTTATACCTCCCTTCCCACCCATCTTCCCCAGTCCCTTTCCCTTTGGTAACTGTTAGTCCGTTCTTGGGTTCTCTGAGTCTGCTGCTGTTCTGTTCCTTCAGTTTTTTTTCTTTCTTCTAATACTCCACATATGAGTGAAATCATTTGATACTTGTCTTTTTCGGCTTGGCTTATTTCACTGAGTATAATACCCTCTAGCTCCATCCATGTTGTTGCAAATGGTAGGATTTGTTTTCTTCTTATGGCTGAATAATATTCCATTGTGTATATGTACCACATCTTCTTTATCCATTCATCTACTGATGGACACTTAGGTTGCTTCCATTTCTTGGCTATTGTAAATAGTGCTGTGATAAACATAGGGGTGCATATGTCTTTTTCAAACTGGGCTGCTGCATTCTTAGGGTAAATTCCTAGGAGTGGAATTCCTGGGTCAAATGGTATTTCTATTTTGAGTTTTTTGAGGAACCTCCATACTGCTTTCCACAATGGTTGAACTAATTTGCATTCCCACCAGCAGTGTAGGAGGGTTCCCTTTTCTCCACATCCTCGCCAACATTTGTTGTTGTTTGTGTTTTGGATGTTGGCCATCCTCACTGGTGTGAGGTGATATCTCATTGTGGTTTTAATCTGCATTTCTCTGATGATTAGTGATGTGGAGCATCTTTTCATGTGCCTGTTGGCCATCAGAATTGCTTCTTTGGAGAAGTGTCTATTCATATTCTCTGCCCATTTCTTAAATGGATTGTTTGCTTTTTGTATGTTGAGGTGCGTGAGTTCTTTATATATTTTGGATGTCAACCCCTTATCAGATACGTCATTTATGAATATATTTTCCCATACTGTAGGAAGTCTTTTTGTTCTACTGATGGTGTCCTTTGCTGTACAGAAGCTTTTCAGCTTCATATAGTCCCACTTGTTCTTTTTTGCTTTTGTTTCCCTTGCTTGGGGAGATATGTTCATGAAGAAGTCACTCATGTTTACGTCCAAGAGCTTTTTGCCTATATTTTTTTCTAAGAGTTTTACAGTTTCATAACTTACATTCAGGTCTTTGATCCACCTTGAGTTTACCTTTGTGTATGGGGTTAGACAGTAGTCCAATTTCATTCTCTTACATGTAGCTGTCCAGTTTTGCCAACACCAGCTGCTGAAGAGGCCATCATCTCCCCAATGTATATCCAAGGCTCCCTTATCAAATATTAAGTGACTGTATGTGTTTGGGTTGATGTTTGGATTTTCTATTCTATTCCACTGATCTGTGGGTCTGTTTTTGTGCCAATACCAAATTGTCTTGATTACTGTGGCTTTGTAGTAGAGCTTGAAGTCAGGGAGTGTAATTCCCCTGTTTTATTCCTCCTTCTCAGGATTGATTTGGCTATTCGGCGTCTTTTGTGGTGCCATATGAATTTTAGAATTATTTGTTCCAGTTCATTGAAGAAAGCTGTTGGTAGTTTGATAGGGATTGCGTTGAATCTGTAGATTGCTTTGGGTAGTAAAGCCATTTTGACAATATTTATTCTTCCTGGCCAAGAGCATGGGATGCATTTCCATTTGTTAGTGTCCTCTTTAATTTCTCTTAGGAGTGTCTTGTACTTTTCAGGGTATAGGTCTTTCACTTCCTTCATTAGGTTTGTTCCTAGGTATTTTATTCTTTTTGATGCAATTGTGAATGGAATTGTTTTTCTGATTTCTCTTTCTGTTAGTTCATCGTTAGTGTATAGGAAAGCAACAGATTTCTGTGTGTTAATTTTGTATCCTGCAACTTTGCTGAATTCAGATATTAGTTCTGGTAGTTTTGGAGTGGAGTCTTTAGGGTTTTTTATGCACAGTATCATGTCATCTGCAAATAGTGACAATTTGACTTCTTCTATACCAATCTGGATGCCTTGTATGTTTTTGTTTTGTCTGATTGCCGTGGCTAGGACCTCCAGTTCTATGTTGAATAACAGTGGAGAGAGTGGGCATCCCTGTCCTCTTCCCGATCTTAGATGAAAAGCTTTCAGCTTCTTGCCGTTAAGTATGATGTTAGCTGTGGGTTTGTCATATATGGCCTTTATAATGTTGAGGTACTTGCCCTCTATACCCATTTTGTTGAGAGTTTTAATCATGAGTGGATGCTGAATTTTGTCAAATGCTTTTTCAGCATCTATGGAGATGATGATGTGGTTTTTGTTCTTCTTTTTATTGATGTGGTGAATTATGTTGATGGATTTTCGAATGTTGTACCTTCCTTGCATCCCTGGGATGAATCCCACTTGATCATGGTGTATGATCCTCTTGATGTATTTTTGAATTCGGTTTGTTAATATTTTGTTGAGTATTTTTGCTTCCACGTTCATCAGGGATATTGGTCTATAGTTTTCTTTTTTGGTGAGGTCTTTGCCTGGTTTTGGTATTAGAGTGATGCTGGCTTCATAGAATGAGTTTGGAAGTATTCCCTCCTCTTCTATTTTTTGGAAAACTTTAAGGAGAATGCGTGTTATTTCTTCTCTATATGTCTGGTGGAACTCAGAGGTGAATCCATCTGGTCCCGGGGTTTTGTTCTTGGGTAGTTGTTGATTACTGCTTCTATTTCGTTGCTGGTGATTGGTCTGTTTAGTTTTTCTGTTTCTTGTTTGGTCAGCCTTGGAAGGTTGTATTTTTCTAAAGAAGTGTCCATTTCTTCTAGGTTTTCCAGCTTGTTAGCATATAGATTCTCATAATATTCTCTTATAATTTGTATTTCTGTGGGATCCGTCGTGATTTTTCCTTTCTCATTTCTGATTCTGTTTATGTGTGTAGATTCTCTTTTTCTCTTAATGAGTCTGGCTAGAGGTTTATCTATTATGTTTATTTTTTCAAAGAACCAGCTCTTGGTTTCATTGATTTTTTTCTATTGTTTTATTCTTCTCAATTTTATTTATTTCTTCTCTGATCTTTATTATGTCTGTCCTTCTGGTGGCTTCGGGCCTCATTTGTTGTTTTTCCAATTTCAGTAATTGTGTCTTTAGACTATTCATTTGGGAATGTTCTTCCTTCTTTAAATAGGCCTGGATTGCAATATGCTTTCCTCTTAGAACTGCTTTTGCTGTGTCCCACAGAAGTTGTGGCTTTGTGTTGTTGTCATTAGTCTCCATATATTCTTTGATTTCTATTTTGATTTGGTTGTTAACTCATTGATTAATTAGGAGAATGTTGTTAAGTCTCCATGTATTTGTGAGCCTTTTTGATTTCTTTCTAAAATTTATTTCTAGTTTTATACCTTGGTGATCTGAGAAGTTGGTTGGTAGGATTTCAATATTTTTGAAATTACTGAGGTTCTTTTTGTGGCCTAGTATGTGGTCTATTCTGGAAAATGTTCCATGTGCACTTGAGAAGAATGTGTATCCTGTTGCTTTTGGGTGCAGAGTTCTGTAGATGTCTGTTAGGTCTATCTGTTCTAGTGTGTTGTTCAGTGCCTCTGTGTCTTTACTTATTTTCTGTCTGGTTAATCTGTCCTTTGGAGTGAATGGTGTGTTGAAGTCTCCTAAAATGAATATATTGCTGTCTATTTCCTCCTTTAATTCTGTTAGTATTTGTTTCACATATGCTGGTGCTCCTGTGTTGGGTGCATATATATTTATAATGGTTATGTCTTCTTGTTGGACTCACCCCTTTATCATTATGTAATGTCCATCTTTATCTCTTGCTACTTTCTTCGTTTTGAAGTCTATTTTGTCTGATACAAGTACTGCAACACCTGCTTTTTTCTCCTTGTTGTTTGCATGAAATATCTTTTTCCATCCCTTCACTTTTTAGTCCGTGTATATCTTTGGGTTTGAGGTGAGTCTCTTGTAAGCAGCATATAGATGGGTCTTGCTTTTTTATCCATTCTGTTACTCTGTGTCTTTTGATCAGTGGATTCAGTCCATTTACATTTAGGATGATTATTGATAGATATGTAGTTATTGCCTTTGCTGGCTTTAGATTCGTGGTTACCAAAGGTTCAGTGGTTGCTTCTCTACTATTTAACAATCTAACTTAACTTTCTTGTTAAGTTATTGTAAACACCGTCTGATCTTTCTTTATTTCTCTCCCTTCTTATTCTTCCTCCTCCATTCTTTATATACTAGGTGTTTTATTCTTTGCCTTTAGTTAGTATTTGGATGATCTGCTTTCTTTGCTATCATTTTCTTTTCTCTGATGACATCTTTTTAGCCTTATGGGTGCTTCCCTCTAGAGCAGTCCGTTTAAGATATCCTGTAGTGGTGGTTTATGAGAGGCAAACTCTCTCAACTTTCGTTTGTCTGGAAATTGTTTAATCCCTCCATCATATTTAAGTGATAATTGTGCTGGATGCAATATTCTTGGTTCGACGCCCTTCTGTTTCGTTACGTTAAATATATCATGCCATTCTCTTCTGACCTGTAAGGTTTCTGTTGACAAGTCTGATGATAGTCTGATGGGTTTTCCTTTGTAGGTGATCTTTTTTCTCTCTCTAGCTGCCTTTAATACTCTGTCCTTATCTTTGATCTTTGCCATCTAAATTATTATATGTCTTCGTGTTGTCTTCCTTGGGTCCCTTGTGTTGGGAGAACTGTGGGCTTCCGTGGACTGCGAGGCTATTTCCTTCCCCAGCAAGGGAGTTTTCTGCAGTTATTTCTTCAAAGACACTTTCTATCCCTTTTTGTCTCTCTTCTTCCTCTGGTACTCCTACAATTCGAATATTGTTCCGTTTGGATTGGTCACACCGTACTCTTAATATTCTTTCATTCCTAGAGATCCTTTTATCTCTCTCTGCCTCAGCTTCTCTGTATTTCTGTTCTCTGACTTCTGTTCCATTAACAGTCTCTTGCATCTCGTCCAATCTGCTGTTAAGCCCATCGATCACTTGTCTGATTTCTGCATTGTCTTTCCACACTTCCCTCACTTCCTTCCTCAGCTCTTGCACATTTCTCTGTAGATCCATGAGCATGGTTATGAGTTTTATTCTGAATTCTTTTTCAGGAAGATTGTGCATTTCCATCCCTTCAGGCTCCCTCTCTGGGGTTGTGTGGTTGATTTTATTCTGGACCATATTCCTCTGTGTTTTCATGGTTATAGAAGTGGTCGCTGGTAGTTGCCACGTATGTCAGCTGGGCTCTTTAAGACCGCCTCCTAGGGTGCTGAGTCCTCTCGGGTCTAGCTGCACGCTGTGCGCTCTCCTGTGTATTCTGGTCTCTCTTTTAGGAATAGTTGTATTTGCTGTATTTTTGTAGATAAATATAGTGTTGGGAGGAGATTTCTGCTGCCCTGCTCATGCCGCCATCTTCCCGGATGTGAATGTTAGCAATTTTATTTGTTAACTAGTGGCGAGTGAGGCAGCAGAGGCATATCAATGTCTTTTAGTATGTAAATGGTTCAGCACTGTACTGGAAGATGTGAATATGGCAGTCAGATGGTTGCAGTGCTATATAGAGTCCCCGCAAACGCAGCCAGTATAGCCGGACAAAAGACAATTTTTTTATGCTACTCAGATAGAAGTGGCATTGCATTGATCATATATTTTCCCTAAACAATGAAAAATTCTTGGCAAAGCTTTAGTAAAACAAAACAAAACACAAATTTCCCTTACTTATGTGGGACTTATAATTAGGAAATGGTCATTTTGTCCTAAAATAGCATGAAAAATAATTTTTTATATTGATGTATAAAATGGGCTTAGGTTCTAAGTTAATGTAATTATAAATAGGTGGTTGTTTTGCCTACTTGAATAGCCAGCTGGAAATTTGAAAGTCTAGACTTCTTTGTTGTGCAGATGTTTGTTGGATTGCAGGATGTCCTGTAGTCCTTACCCCTTTCCACTAAATGCTAGAGGTCATCTTAAATCTTTTTGACAGTTAAAAAGACATTCCTTCTAATTTTAACAATGTCCCCAGACTTTACCACCCTTGTTGAGAACTACTGGTGTTAGATGTGTGCAATAAGGGAAAATTAAGTACTAGTGTAAGAAATGGTTATGCAACTTATTTATAGTTTCATGTGTTGACTAAATTTAGTTAAAATGGATAATTTGAAACTTGTAAAATTAACATGGCTTTATTGTATGGTCTATTTTTCCTAGTAAAATGAATGAAAGTAAACCTGGTGTCTCACAGAATCTTGGTAAGTAGCTGTATTTAAAATATTTTCAAATATAATTTAAAATGTTAAAAATATTTTACTCTTGCTTTTTTATTACAATGAAATTATTTAGAGTGATACTCAAACAATAGGAATGAATTCCTTGATCCCTTGGTTCATATATCCATATGCCAATATGTAACATTGAATGTATTCTTTTCAGCAATATCTGCTGTAAGGGGACAGTTTGCCAAATTTTATTTGTATTCTCTGTAAGTACTTACGAGGTATGGCTTGTATCTGCGTAAGTCTTATTTAATTAGTAGAACATTTTCATGTTTTTTTTAATATAATTTATTTTGGTATCATTAATCTACAATTACATGTGCAATATTATGGTTATTAAACTACCCCTTCATCAGGTCCCCCCCACCAACCCCATTACAGTCACTGTCCATCAGCGTAGTGAGATGCTATAGAATCACTACTCATTTTCATCTTTTTGTGTGACTTTTTCTTACAAAAGGAAAATGCAGGTAAGAACAGTTTAAACAATACACAAAAGTTTTAACATGAAAAAGAAAACCTCTAAGTGCTCGCAGAAATCTCAAATAGATGTGGATCTTTGCTTTTAGGTGTTGTTTTCTTCATTTATTAGACATAAACAAGTGTATACTGACTTGCTACTATGGAAGATGAGAAGTTAAGTTCTTACTTTATATTCTTATAGCACTACTTCCCTCCTCATCTATCCTTTCTAAGATTTATTTTTTATTCCTTCTCAAAGTGTTATACTTAAAACTATCTTCCATCACTTATAGAGTATCTGTTAACTCCATATCATGTTGAATAAAGAAATTTGTCCTCTTACAACTCCTTCTACTTTGCTTTTACTTACAACTTCTAACTGTAAATAGTTCTGAAACTTAGTAATTATGGATTACCTTCACAATCTTGCCAAATGCAAAAACTACCTACACTGTTACTTATGTCATATTTTTCCTGACTGATTCAGTTTTTACTTATATGTATGTGTTTATTTCATTACTGTAATACAACCAGTATCATTTGCTATAGAAGGTGATATTAATGAAGTCAGAACAATTTTACTTAAACATTCAAATTTAGAGACAAAGTATAAATAAAAACAAAAGTAATCTATTCATAAAAATGCATGCCTGAAACCTAGTCTGTACCACATTCAGGGTCTCTGTACTGGGTAAAGGGAAGAGGGAAACATGGAAAGCCAGGGGCCCACATCATCTAGCAGATGTAGCACTGTCCAGTGTTCCTCTTGAGGAATCCACTAGTCTCAGCTAATTCCTCGTATTCCTCTTCCTCTTGATAGCTGTATGCACACTTATAACTAAAAGTATAGGCACTGGGGATGAAGGAGTTAAAGTGAGAACTGCCAGTGTAAGATGTCCAGTGAACAAATGGCAATTTTCTGGAGTTAATTTGGTCTCTTACTTTGTATATGGAAGGACAGGGAGTTGAAATCTTTTGAAAGACTGGGAGAATGGGCTTTTCATTATGGCTTATTTCATTAAACTGGAGTGAATGAAGACAAAGAGGGAGCGTATTTCACAGTTTAAATATTAACACATGGTCTTTCTTTCTGGTCCTGGAATCTACTTTGTAAGTAGCCTGTTAACAAATATAGGGCCTTTTCAATGCGTAACATCCATTCTTGATTGCATATATTAGGCAAGATAAATAAGACTAACTGCTGTAATAGGTAAACCCTGAAGTTTTACCGGTTTAACACAGTAAAAGTTTATTACTGATGTTACAGTCCAGTGTGGATTGGTTAGGGGAAATAGGACAGACAGGAGTTTTGGCTCCCTGCAGTCATTTAGAAATTCAAGCTAATATCTTATGTTGATCTGCTGCCTTGAGATCCTCAGTCTTTTCTCTGTAGCTAGTGATTTTCTCATTGTTTTATTAGTATGTCATTGGAATTTTTTAGTATGTTATTAAAATTTTTTGCACAAGTAAAATCATTAGATAGAAAAGATCGATAATTATAATACTAATGTTTCTTCAGTTCTACCTGTGTTTCACATGCTTTTCATTATATTGCCATGTACTATCTCATTTACTCCTCCTTAAGGCATAGTTTTGAGGTTTGTGCTGTTGTTTTTCTCATTTTTAAGATGAGGAAACAGTGCCATAAAGTGTGTATGTGGCCTGTCCAAGGTTACACAGCAAGGTTGTGGAGCTGAGTCTTAACTCAGATCTCCCTGACTCTGCAATTTGGCTTTTTAAAACTAATATTATTATCATGAAATACACAGTATAAAACTCACCATTTTAACTATTTTGAAGAGTACAATTTGGTGGCATTTAGTACATTGACAATATTTTGCACCCACACCACTATATAGTTACAAACATTTTCATTACCTCCAAAGGAAACTGTGCTCACTAGGCAGTTACTTCTCATTTCCCCTGTCCACAGCCTCTGGAAACCATCAGTCTGCTTTTTGTCTGTCTCTGGATTTACCTATTCTGGATAATGTAATCTACTATGAATGGCATCATATAACAGGGCACATTTTGTGCTTGGTGCCTTTCACTTAGCATAATGTTTCTAGGCCCATCCATGTATCAGTAATTCACTCCTTTTTATAGTTGAATATAATCCATTGTATGGATATGTGGTATTTATCTTTTCATACATCCATTGATGGACATTTGGTTTGTTTTCCCTTTTCGGTTGTGTACAGAGCTGCATTAAACATTAGTGTGCAAGTATTTATTTCTCTAGATCTTGCCAACATTTGTTACTTAACATTTTGATTATAGCTATCCTAAGTGGGTGTAAAGTGGGATCTCATTGTGGTTTTGATTTCATTTCCCTGGTGACTAATGGTAGTAAGTAATATTTAATGTGCTTCTTGACTATTTATGTATCTTCTTTGGAGAAATGTTTGTACAGATCCTTTGTTCCATTTTAAAACTGGGTTATATTTTGTTGTTGAGTTGTAAGACTTTCCCACACATTCTGGACTCTAGACCCCTTAACAGGTGTATGATTTCCAAATATAGTATTTCCATTCTATAGATTTTCTTTTCACTCTCTTGATCTTGTCCTTTGATGCCATTTTAAATTTTGATGCAGTCTAATTTATCTGTTTTTTTTCTTTTACTACTTTCACTTTTGATGTCATAGAATATCTAAGAAACCATTGCCAAATCCAAGGCTATTAAGATTTACCCCTAAGTTTTCTTCTAAGAGCTTTATAGTTTTATCTCTTACATTTAGGTCTTTGATCTGTTTTAATTTTTATATGTGTTGTGAGGTAGGGGTTCAATTTTATTATCTTACATGTGGCTATCCAATTGTTCCAGCAC
The DNA here is from genome assembly GCA_032199065.1 of Smutsia gigantea. Lineage (NCBI taxonomy): Eukaryota > Metazoa > Chordata > Mammalia > Pholidota > Manidae > Smutsia > Smutsia gigantea. The sequence continues at coordinate 25,723 of JAVSCE010003293.1, forward strand.
CATTTCTAAAAAGAGACTTTTCTTTCCCCATGAAATGGTCTTGACATCCTTGTTCAAAATTAATTGACTGTGGATGCATGGGTTTATTTCTGGACTCGTCTTTTACATAGATCTGTATGTCAGTGCCATACTGTTAAGATTTCTATAGCTTTGTCATAGTTTTGAGTCGAGTCTTTTTTTTTTTTTCCTCTATGTCTAGATAAAGGTTTGTCAGTTTTGTTGACCTTTTCAAAGAACCAGCCTTGGTTTTTTATTGATTCTCTGTATTGTTTTCTGTTCTCTATTTCATTTATCTCTGCTCATTTATCTCTCCTTCCTTCTGCTGGCTTTTGGGTTTAGTTTGCTCTTCTTTTTCTAGTTCTTTAAAGTTACAATTAAGTTACTGATTTGTGATGTTTCTTTTTTCATATAGGCTAGCATGAGTCTAAAGATCATTCAAGAGTGAAAGGTTAGGGCTTCTAGAGTCCTTTCTGAGCATGCTTCCAGCCCTGGACATGTGCTTGTCCTTCTAGATAATCCTGGATATGTGGGAGATTCCCAAAGCCCTTATTCCCCAATGTGTCCCTTTTTCCCAGGCTCTTCTTTTCTAGCTTTTTCAGTCTATAACCTGATTTCCCTGTTTTCCTTTGTTCCAAGTTACTATAGCTAGTATTTATCTTAAATGCTTTTGACAAACATTCAAGCTCCAGCCCTGAGAAAGTTGAAGGCAGGTGAAACAAGGGCAAGCATCTAAACCCATCCATCAAGGAGCCAACCATACAGGTCAAAACACACAATCACATTCCTTTGAGACAAAGGTGAATATTACCTCCTCTTGGACAGTCTGTACCAGGAAAATGGGCCATCATACCCAAGGCCATTGTCCAGCTGGAGAGTGGGGGATGGTCGGCAGGTAAGTTTAAATGCCACAAAGTTCTCATCAAAATTTAGCAGCTTGTTTCTTTATTAAGCATTCTCCTAACTGTTGTAAGTTTTAAAATTAGATTTCAGGTTCTGAAAAGTTGAATCTGACAGTTTTTGGCAGCTTAATTGTTGCTTCAGTGGAGAGATGGAGTTTGGTGTTCTCTAAGCTATTATTTTCAGTGATGTTGCCCTCCAAGTTGCCATTTTAAGTACACACTGGAATTCCATCATTAGAGATTAATGGAAAAAAACGTTAAGTCACATTTTTGTTCTAGAAGTAGGTACTGGAAATTTTGAGTTACTGATAATGTGATTTGCTCTATTGGGAAGAATTAAACACATTGGTTGAGAGAAGTACCAATTTTGTAGGGTTTTTTACATTTAAAAATATTTTCTATATCTATTTCTTTTTTCACTGTTAGTTTGTGTTTTCTGTCGGAAAAATGACGACTGTCCTAGTAAATATGGAGAAAAGAAAACTAATGAGAAATGGAATCTCACTGTACATTACTATTGTTTGGTGAGTATAATTTATAATTAAATCTTGGAAATTTGATATTCTTAGGAGGTTTAGATCCTGACAACTGGTTTGTGAGAATTATTGATAAGTCATTTAACTAATCTGGGTCTCATTTGCCTATATGTAAAAATAAGAATTTTTATTTATCACTTTTCTAAGATTCTGAGATTGCTTGTTACATCAAAGACCTTTCATTTTTACCTGTTTATTTTTGTCTGACCCATTAGGACCTAAGTGAAGAAAAGAGAAAATGTTTAGGTCTCTAAGACAGTTTTTCTTTTTACTCTCTTGTTTCCAATGTTGCTAGTGATAAATCTCAGAAAAGACCGGTTTTCAGAGAGTAGAAAAGCATTTTATTTCACAGAAAATCTAGAAAAAATTTTTGACTAAAGCTATTAAATATTTGTGGGAAAGGAAACAGGTTAATTTATGAGTCACTCAGAAGAAAAAGTGGTTTCATACTGAGAATTAGTCCCTCATTTGTTCTCCCTTTCCTCCACCAACTTCTCATCTCATTGAATTTGTGCCTTCAGATACTAGTGGCACCATCACTGCCTTAGCGTGCTAAAGCTGCATTAGTATGTACAATACTTCTTTACACTGTATCAGTTATATATTGTTGCTTCACAAATTATCCTAAAATTTAGCAGTTTAAACAATATTTATTATCTCAAAACAGTTTGAGGATAATGAATCTGGTATTGGCTGATCTGGGTAGTTCTGGCTCCAGGTCTTTCATGAAGCTGTGAGTAGAATATCAGCCACTGTTCAGTCATCTGAAGGCTTGACTAGGCTGGAGGATCCAATTGCATTGTCTCATTTGTGTGACTTTTGGCCTCAGTTCCTCCTACCTGTTGTCAGGAGGCTTCAGTTGCGTACTTCCTAGGCAGTCTTCATAGGGCTACTCACAGCATGGCATCTGGCTTCTCCCAGAGCAAGTAATGAAAGAGAAAGAAGGGTATATGGATACACCAAGACAGAACCATATGCCCTAGTCTTCACAGTCACATACCACTGTCACTCTTGCTCTATTCTGTTTGTTAGAAGTGAGTCATTAAGTCTAGCCCACAATCAACAGGAAGAGACTTAGGCCCCATTTCTCCTTGAGAAACCATCTAATGTATTCCTTGGTGGTTCTCTGAGACTACATTTTTGTGTGTCAAGTGTCCTGTGGGTTAAATTGTAGACTGGTCTAGGAACCTAATTACTTTGTACCAAAACTAGAGGGAGCAAGAAGATGGCATTCCAAGTTTGTAAATTGGAGTCTTTTGCACATTGTACCACAAAATAAAACATTTTCATTTTTCTAAGAGTTTATTTTACTTCTTATGCAGTAGAATTAGGAGAGCTATTTTATTAGCAGGTTATTTCTTCATAACTAATTTTTAAGCAATGTGTATCACTTTTAGTTTTCTTTAGGATATATTATACTGATTAAAATAAGCCTCTTCTTTAATCACAATTTGAACTATTTTAGAATTATATATCTTAGTTGACTATATCAAGAGTTCGTTTATATTCTGTCTTATTTTATTAATGAGTATAATTACTCAAAAATGTACTAACCTTAGGCTCAACACTTGTAAGATTCTATTTCACTGTGAACAGAAAAGAACAGTAATGTTACAAATAGTAATAGAATGTTATTGCTGAAATAGATTTAGAGACAGTGTCATCCAGTGTTTTTATTTTTGTGTTTAAGGTCAGAGACATTAAATTACTTGTGGAGGGTTCCAGAAATTTGGACACAAAGCCTGGTTTGCAAGCCAGGATTTCTAATTCACAGTCACATGCTTTATCTTGATTCATGCTTCCTTAACATATTTAAACTGAAGTTAAAATCAGATTTTTAAAAATTCAAACTTTACTGCAGTCCAATAGGTTTCCCTGTAAATATGCCCATTATGATTCAGAATCAAGCTAGATATAAAGTTAGTCCAAAATATCATTGATAATCTGAATTATCTCCATAGTATTTACTGTTAACTAACACGTTTAAATATTTACCACTTTTTTTCCTAAAGATTAATTATAGGTATTTCTTGTTTTCCTTCCTTCCTTCCTTCCTTCCTTTGTGTTGTTTCATGGAATACTTTAGACACCAGTTTGGTTATATGAACTGTTAATATACAGTGTGTTCCAAATCAAAGAATATGAGTAGCCTCTTTGACCATGAAAAATAAGTATTATTAAGAGGTACTTGAAATTTGAGTTGTTTTATGCCCATTTTTAATTGGAATATTATATATATTTTATTGAAAACTCATTTCTTAGAGTTTATTTTCTAATTGATAATATATTCATAGTTGATGTCAAGTGGAATTTGGCAGAGAGGTAAAGAAGAAGAAGGAGTTTATGGTTTTCTGATAGAAGACATCAGGAAAGAAGTGAATAGGGCTTCTAAACTGGTAAGTAAATTGTTTTACTCATTACACTAAATACCGTAAATATTGTCAATACTAGGGAAGTCTGAATTTCCATTACTTTCTCTACAAGAAATTTGTAAGACTTTGATTTTATGTTCCAGTGCTTATTTTTGTCAAAAACTATAAATTTTAGAAGAACATTTTGCATTTTTGCAAATGAAAGAGCTTAATGACCATGGATAGTTTATGTGACAATACTGATTTTACTTCATCTTATTCCAACTTATCCATCATTTCACCCACTCTTAATATTAGAATTATTACCATAGATCCACTCTGCATTCTTTACACCCTCATTTCTCAGTCAACCTGACCATTTGCTTTTAGTTTTATGCCTCAATTGCTGGGTTGGAATGATGGGTTTAGATGGAGATTACACAACTATGCAGACCAATAATTTATGACCTCCATACCTCTTGTGGCCCTTCTGTGGCATTGTGCTTCTGTTCAGCACCTTCTTCTAGTCTCCAGGATAAGTACTCTAAACTTTAACTTCTCATGTATTCATTTATATGTTGTGGACCTTCTGTGTGACAGCTGCTATTCACACCCAGGGAAAGGACTATGGCTTTCCATGTGGTTTGGGGAGAAATAATGAGAGTTAGAAAATGAGGTTAAAAGTATACGGATTTCTGTACAGAATGTGGTACTGGAATTGATGATGTCCACGGTGGAGCAGTTTTGCGTGGTGAGAGGGTTCATCGTTACACTGGTTTGGAGATGAAGGAAGTCAAAGAAAGGTTGTCCCATCAATGAAGTTGTTTAGAATGATAACAAGAATTAAAATACACCCCTCAGTCGGCTCCCCGGGACAAAAGAAAAGCGCACGCTTTTTTAAAAGTCTTAAAGAGAGGAGGGCCCAACAGCGGAACAAAATCATCCCACTGCACTCAGCCCAGCACGCTGGGAGTCCATGGGAATTTCAGACCCCTGGATTGGCAACCGAGCAAACCAGCTGCGCCAAGTCTTCCCAGACAGATCAGCAGCCTCCCATTCATTCCCTCCCTGGCCAGAGGCACAAAGGGCCCGGCGGAGCAGCCGTAGCTGCAGAATTGAGGAACAGCAGCGCCACCTACAGCACCCTCACAGAAACTACTCCCAGCAGGCTTTTTTTTTCTCCTTTTCTTTTTAAAAGTGTTAAAGAGCCCAGCTGACACACGTGATGCCTACTAGCGACCACTTCTATCGCCATGAAAAGACAGAGGAATATAGTACAAACAACGCTTAGCGAGACAACCCCTGAGAGGGAACCTGATGGGATGGACATGGACAATCTTCCTGAAAAAGAATTCAGAATAAAAGTCATAACCATACTGATGGATCTACAGAGAAATATCCAAGACCTGAGGGAGGAAGTGAGGGAAGTCAGGAAAGACAATGCAGAAATGAGACAAGCTATCGGTGGGCTGAGCAGCAGACGTGACAAGACGCAAGAGACTGTTAATGGAATAGAAATGAGAGAACAGGAATATACAGCAGCTGAGGCAGAGAGAGATAAAAGGATCTCTAGAAATGAAAGACTATTAAGAGAATTGTGTGACCAATCCAAATGGAACAATATTTGCATTATAAGAGTACAAGAAGAAGTAGAGAGGGAAAAGGGATAGAAAGTGTCTTTGAAGAAATAATTGCTGAAAACTTCCCCATGCTGGGGAAGGAAATAGTCTCGCAGTCCACGGAAGCCCACAGAGCTCCCAACACAAGGGACCCAAGGAAGACAACACCAAGACACATAATAATTAAAATGGCAAAGATCAAAGATAAGGACAGAATATTACAGGCAGCTAGAGAGAGAAAAAAGATCCACCTACAAAGGAAAAACTATCAGACTTCTCAACAGAAACCTCACAGAAAAGAATGGCATGATGTATTTAATGTAATGAAACAGAAGGGCCTCGAACCAATAATATTGTATCCAGCGCGATTATCATTTAAATTGCAGAGAGGGATTAAACAATTCCCAGACAAGTGAAAGCTGAGGGAATTGGCCTCCCATAAACCACCTCTACAGGATATCTTAAAGGGACTGCTCTAGATGGAAGCACATCTAAGGCTAAAAAGAGGCCACCAGAGAAAAAATCATAGCAAAGAAAGCAGACCATCCAAGTATTAATTAAATGCAAAGACTAAAACACCTAGTATATAAAGAATGGAGGAAGAAGAATAAGAAGGGAGAGAAATAAAGAAACACCAGACGGTGTTTACAATAATTTAACAAGAAAGTTAAGACTGTTAGATAGTAAAGAAGCTACCCTTGAACCTTTGATAACTACGAATCTAAAACTAGCAATGGCAATAACTACATATCTATCGATAATCACCCTAAATGTAAATGGACTGAATGCACCAATCAAAAGACACAGAGTAATAGAATGGCTAAAAAAGTAAGATGGATCTATATGCTGCTTACAAGAGACTCACCTCAAACCCAAAAATACACACAGACTAAAAGTGAAGGGATGGAAAAAGATATCTCATGCAAACAAACAAGGAGAAAAAAGCAGGTGTTGCAATACTTGGACCAGACAAAATAGACTTCAAAATGAAGAAAGTAGCAAAAGATAAAGAAGGACATTACATAATGATAAAGGGGTCAGTCCAACAAGAGGATATAACCATTTTAAATACATATCCTCCCAACACAGGAGCGCTGGCATATGTGAAACAAATACTAACAGAATTAAAGGAGGAAATAGACAGCAATGCATTCATTTTAGGAGACTTCAATACATCACTCACTCCAAAGGACAGATCAACCAGACAGAAAATAAGTAAAGACACAGAGGCACTGAACAACACACTAGAACAGATGGACCTAACAGACATCTACAGAACTCTACACCCAAAAGCAACAGGATGCACATTCTTCTCAAGTGCACATGGAACATTTTCCAGAATAGACCATATACAGGGCCTCAAAAAGAACCTCAATAAATTCAAAAAGATTGAAATTCTACCAACCAACTCCTCAGATCACAAAGGTGTAAAACTAAAAATAAATTTTAGAAAGAAAACAAAAAGGCTCACAAATACATGGAGACTTAACAAAATTCTCCTAAATAGTCAATGGGTTAATGACCAAATTAAAACAGAGATCAAAGAATATATGGAGACTAATAACAACAACAACACAAAGCCACAACTTCTGTGGGATGCAGCAAAGGCAGCTCTAAGAGGAAAGTATATTGCAATCCAGGCCTATTTAAAGAAGGAAGAACAATCCCAAATGAAGAGTCTAAAGACACAACTACTGAAATTGGAAAAAGAAGAACAAATGAGGCCCAAAGTCACCAGAAGGAGGGACATAATAAAGATCAGAGAAGAAATAAATAAAATTGAGAAGAATAAAACAATAGAAAAAAAACAATAAAACCAAGAGTTGGTTCTCTGAAAAAATAAACAAAATAGATAAACCCCTAGCCAGACTTATTAAGAGAAAAAGAGAATCTACACACATAAACAGAATCAGAAATGAGAAAGGAAAAATCACAACGGACACCACAGAAATACAAAAAATTATAACAGAATACTATGAGAATCTGTATGCTAACAAGCCGGAAAACCTAGAAGAAATGGACAACTTCTTAGAAAAGTACAACCTTCCAAGACTGACCAAGCAAGAAACCGAAAAACTAAACACCAGTCACCATCAACGAAATTGAATCGGTAATCAAAAACTACCCAAGAACAAAACCCCCAGGCCAGATGGATTCACCTCTGAATTCTACCAGACGTAGAGAGAAGAAATAACCCGCATTCTCCTTAAAGTTTTCCAAAAAATACAAGAGGAGGGAATACTTCCAAACTCATTCTATGAAGCCAGCATCACTCTAATATCAAAACCAGGGAAAGACCTCACCAAAAAAGAAAATTACAGACCAACATCCCTGATAAATGTAGATGCAAAATACTGAAGAAAATACTAGCAAAACGAACTCAAAAATACATCAAGAAGATCATACACCATGATCAGTGGGATTCATCTCAGAGATGCAAGGATGGTACAACATTCGAAAATCCATCCACATCATCCACCACATCAACAAAAAGAACAAAAACCACATGATCCTCTCTCTATAGATAACGAAAAAGCATTTGACAAAATTCAACATCCATTCATGATAAAAACTCTCAACAAAATGGGTATAGAGGGCAAGTACCTCAACATCATAAAGGCCATATATGACAAACCCACAGCTAACATCATACTTAACGGCGAGAAGCTGAAAGCTTTTCATCTAAGATCAGGAACAAGACAGGGATGCCCACTCTCTCCACTGTTATTCAACATAGTACTGGAGGTCCTAGCCACAGCAATCAGACAAAACAAAGACATATAAGGCATCCAGACTGGTAAAGAAGAAGTCAAATTGTCACTATTTGCAGATGACATGATACTGTACATAAAAAACCCTAAAGACTCCACTCCAAAACTACTAGAACTAGTATCTGAATTCAGCAAAGTTGCAGGATACAAAATTAACACACAGAAATCTGTTGCTTTCCTATGTACTAACGATGAACTAACAGAAAGAGAAATCAGAAAAACAATTCCATTCACAATTGCATCAAAAAATAAAATACCTAGGAATAACCCTATTGAAGGATGTGAAAGACCTATACCCTGAAAACTACAAGACACTCCTAAGAGAAATTAAAGAGGACACTAACAAATGGAAATGCATCCCATGCTCTTGGTTAGGAAGAATAAATATTGTCAAAATGTCTATACTACCTAAAGCAATCTACAGATTCAACGCATTCCCTATATAAAATACCAACAGCTTTCTTCCATGAACTGGAACAAACAATTCTAAAATTCATATGGAACCACAAAAGACCCCGAATAGCCAAAGCAATCCTGAGAAGGAGGAATAAAACGGGGAATTACACTCCCTGACTTCGAGCTCTACTACAAAGCCACAGTAATCAAGACAATTTGGTATTGGCAGAAAAACAGACCCACAGACCAGTGGAACAGAATAGAAAATCCAAAGATTAACCAAACATATACAGTCAATTAATATATGATTAAGAACCTTGGATATGCAATGGGGAGATGACAGCCTCTTCAGCAGCTGTTGTTGGCAAAACTGGACAGCTACATTTAAGAGAATGAAACTGGACTACTGTCTAACCCCATACACAAAAGTAAACTTAAAATGGATCAAAGACCTGAATGTAAGTCATGAAACCATAAAGCTCTTAGGAAAAAACATAGGCAAAAATCTCTTGGACATAAACATGAGCAACTTCTTCATGAACATATCTCCCCGGGCAAGGGAAACAAAAGCAAAAATGAACAAGTGGGACTATATCAAGCTGAAAAGCTTCTGTACAGCAAAGGACACCATCAGTAGAACAAAAAGACATCCTACAGTATTGGAGAATATATTCATAAATGACGTATCCAATAAGGGTTGACGTCCAAAATAAATAAAGGACTCACGTACCTTAACAAACAAAAAGCAAATAATCCATTTAAGAAATGGGCAGATGATATGAATAGACAGTTCTCTAAAGAAGAAATTCAGATGGCCAACAGGCACATGAAAAGATGCTCCACATCACTAATCATCAGAGAAATGCAGAATAAAACCACAATGAGATACCACCTCACACTAGTGATGATGGCCAACATCCAAAACACAAACAACAACAAATGTTGGCGAGGATGTGGAGAAAAGGGAACCCTCCCTACACTGCTGGTGGGACTGCAAATTAGTTCAACCATTGTGGAAAGCAGTATGGAGGTTCCTCAAAAAACTCAAAATAGAAATACCATTTGACCCAGGAATCCCACTCCTAGGAATTTACCCTAAGACTGCAGCAGCCCAGTTTGAAAAAGACATATGCACCCCTATGTTTATCGCAGCACTGTTTACAATAGCCAAGAAATGGAAGCAACCTAAGTGTCCATCAGTAGATGAATGGATAAAGGACATGTGGTACATATACACAATGGAATATTATTCAGCCATAAGAAGAAAACAAATCCTAGCATTTGCAAAAACATGGATAATCTAGAGGGTATTATGCTCAGTGAAATAAGCCAGGCAGAGAAAGACAAGTATCAAATGATTTCACTCATATGTAGAGTATAAGAACAAAGAAAAAAAACTGAAGGAACAAAACAGCAGCAGACTCACAGAACCCAAGAACGGACTAATAGTTACCAAAGGGAAAGGGACTGGGGAAGATGGGTGGGATGGGAGGGATAAGGGGGGAAAAGGGGCATTACGATTAGCAGATGTAATGTTGGGGGGGGCGTGGGGAGGGCTGTACAACTCAGAGAAGACAAGTAGTGATTCTATAGCATCTCACTACGCTGATGGACAGTGACTGTAATGGGGTTGCTGGGGGGGGACCTGATGAAGGGTGTAGTTTAATAACCATAATATTGCACATGTAATTGTAGATTAATGATACCAAAATAAATTATTAAAGAAAATAATTGGCAGAGGATACGAATAGACACTTCTCCAAAGAAGAAATGCAGATGACCAACAGGCACATGAAAAGATGCTCCACATTGCTAATCATCAGAGAAAGCAAATTAAAACCACAGTAAGATATCACCTCACACCAGTAAGGATGGCCAACATTGAAAAGACAAACAAGAACAAATGTTGGCGAGGATGTGGAGAAAAGGGAACCCTCCTACACTGCTGGTGGGAATGCAAATTAGTTCAACCATTGTGGAAAGCAGTATGGAGTTTCCTCAAAAAACTCAAAATAGAAATACCATTTGACCCAGGAATCCCACTCCTAGGAATTTACCCTAAGAATGCAGCAGCGCCGTTTGAAAAAGACATATGCACCCCTATGTTTATCGCAGCACTATTTACAATAGCCAAGAAATGAAAGCAACCTAAGTGTCCATCAGTAGATGACTGGATAAAGAAGAAGTGGTACATATACACAATGGAATATTATTCAGCCATAAGAAGAAAACAAATCCTACCATTTGCAACAACAGGTATGGAGCTAGAGGGTATTATGCTCAGTGAAGTAAGCCATGCGGAAAAAGACAAGTATCAAATGATTTCACTCATAAGTGGAGCATAAGAGCAAAGAAAAAAACAGCAGCAGCCTCACAGAACCCAGGAATGGACTAACAGTTACCAAAGGGAAAGAGGCTGGGTAGGGTGGGAGGGAAGGGAGGGACAAGGGGGATAAAGTGGCATTATGGTTTGCAGACGTAATGTTGGGGCGGTGCCGGGAGGGCTGTACATCTCAGAGAAGACAAGTAGTGATTCTATAGCATCTCACTACATTGATGGACAGTGACTGTAATGGGGTTGGTGGGGCGGTCCTGATGAAGCGGGTATTTTAATAACCATAATATTGCCCATGTATTTGTAGATTAATGATAACAAAATAAGTTTAAATAAAAAAAAGGAATTAAAATACAGTGAGCAATGTGTCCAAGTCTGGAGGTGGAGGAGTGACTAGGAAATTAGTAGGTAGCAGAGGGTAAATATCATAGCTCAAAGGACTGTATTTTTTTAAGTGTGAAGATAGAGTAGTTCCCTACAATCTGCAATAGAGAACTTTAGTAATGTTCTGTTTGTTCTCCTTCCTACCCATGTCCATGTCCCACTCACCACCCATTGCCAAGTCTGGAAATTAAGAAGGATGGGAAAATATGCATCTTCACTCACGAAAATCTCTTAAGAGACGCAAATACAGACCTTTATTTTAATTGAGGCAAAGAAATTGGGCAATTATTTTTTAAGATACTGAGGATGCTTGGGGGCTTGATGGTAAAATAGAGGGTCTAAGGCACAAAGGAAAACCTTGGGAAAAGGGTTAGTGGCATTTATCTAAAGACCATGTGAGCGTATTAGTATCAGAATTCCTCAGTTTTCAGATGAAAGTGAACTTGTGAAAGATGGCCTCTCAAGGTCCCCTAACATTCTAAAAATGCCAGTTTTCTTAAAATGTCTGAGTCCTTCCTGTGTGTTTTGTGAACTTTTGAGGATATGTTGATCCTGAAGAGGATGTCTCTATTTGTGACCTTTAACTAGAATTCCATATGTCAATTTACTTGGGAGAGACTTGGCAAAGTGTTCTCCTATCAGCTGGTGGTGCTTGAGGGGCAGCAGTAAGACTGTATAATCCTTTCAGTAGCGACCGTCATAATGGCCATCTCAAGGGCTCCAAGATGTTTTAGGTACTTCTCTGTATTTTAGTAATCACTGATTCATCTTATAGTCTTTCTGTTCATAAACCATAGTTTCATTTCAGGTAGTGGCAGTGGTGGTATATTTGTTTCCTAGAGCTGCGTAATAAATTACCACAAGCTGGGTCGCCTAAAACAAAAATTATTCTCTCACAATTCTGGAAACCTGCAGTTCCAAGACAGAAGGATTGATTCTTCTGTCTGGAAGCTCTGAGGGAGAATCCATTCCATGCTTCTCTTTGAGCTGGTGGCTGCTGGCGGCCTTTGGTATTCCTTGGTGTGTGGCAGCATAGGTCCAATCTATGCTTCCACTTCACATGGCCTCTCCCTCTCTGTGTCTGTCTTAAATCTCCCTCTCCTTTCTCTTATAAAGACACCAGTCTTTTGATTTAGGGTGATCTAATCTTGAGATCTTTAATTTATATCTACAAAGACCCTATTTCCAAATAAGTCACATTCATAGGTAGCCTGAATTATGGCTTGAACATGTCTTTTTTTACAAGTTTTATAATTTATATATATATATATATATATTTATTTATTGAATTATTGATATATAATCTTACGTTGGTTTCAAATGTGCAACAGTGGTTCAACACTTATCCGTAATACTAAATGCTCACCCCCTCTACTGCAGTTACTATCTATAAATGTAGGAAGACGTTACAGAGTTATTAACTGTATTCTCCATGCTGTACTACCATCCCAGTAACCAACATACATTGTGATTACAAATTATTGTGTCCCTTTATTCCCCTCACCTCCCCACCATGCCCCCATCCCTCCCCCTTGGTAACCACTAGTCACTTCTCAGTGTTTATGAGTCTACTGCTGTTTTGTTCATTTTGTTTTGCTTTGTTTTTATATTCCACAAATAAGTGAAATCATATAGTATTTGTCTCTCTCTGCCTGGCTTATTTCACTGAGCATAATATTTTCTAGATCCATCTATGTTGTTGCAAATGACAGGATTTCTTTTCTTTTTATGGCTGAATAATATTCCATAGTGTATATTGAACATGTCTTTTTGAGAGTCACTGTTTCAAATACTATGGTTATTGAACACTTTTTCATTTGTTTAGAATAATCCTAGATGATTTTTTACAGATTGGTTATTAGTATTGTTTGCTGTTCTCCTTGGTGAATATTTCCTAATTAGGTGTTTTCTACTGAGATTTGAATGGGACTTTCATGTACAGCCATTACATTCATTATATTTACAAACCCCTAGATTTGAAATATTTTAGCAGGTAGAAAGGAAAAGAAGCCTCTCTGTGTCATCCACATGTTAGCTTAGAGATAATTCCTTTATCAGAGGTTATTGTAGGAATGGAGAAAAATTTTTTCAGGAAGTTCCTTTTATATACCATAATCACAGCTATTGTACGGTGAAAGTAATTTTCAGACTCCCCACAAGAAATGTTCATTTATACCTTGGTGGTATTACAGTACTCAAATTTTGTATGTTTTGACCCCTATTTTCATATATTCTTCTAGAAATGTTCTATTTGCAAGAAAACTGGTGCTTCAATCGGATGTGTTGAACCCCGATGTAAACGAAGTTATCATTTCCCATGTGGACTTCAGAGAGAATGTATTTTCCAATTCACTGGCAACTTTGCGTGAGTTAATTGTTGATGTATGAGAGATGAATGTTAAAGAAAAGTGGAAAATGGATATGGGTATCCCAGTGATATAATGCCTTTGTAAAATTCTTCAAAGCTGCACTGAGTTAATACATATACATTGTGGGTTGGGGGGCGGGTGTAGGGGAGTGGTGTGTGTGTGTCTGTGTACATATATAACTTCTCCCCTCCTTTATGGAGTCATTTCTATCTTCAAAGTCTTGAGAATGGCCATGTCTGGAATGGGCTTAATGATTAATATTCACCTTCAGCTTTCAGCTATAGAATATAATATAGAACTGTTAGTTTATTCCTACTCAGGTAAAATATCCACCTTACATAATTCTAGATTTTTATGTCACTCTTTATAAGATTTAATAGTCCACTTTTCTTTCACAGGGCTATTTGTATTTCTCACTGAGTAAATTGAAGGTGTGTAAATTTGGTGGAGTCCAAAATTGAAATATTATGCTCTGAGTCCAGGTTTAAACATCAAGATTTATAAATTTTGGTATTTGGTGTCATGAGTGTTCTATTTCTTTTAGTCTTTGTTTTGTGTTCTTGTTCTTGACTTACTTAACAGTTGTTACCCACTACAGAAACTGCAGTTTAGAAAATATAAGTTGAAAAAAATTTAATGGGTTAGGAATAAGTTATTTGCATTTTACTTGTTATTAAAATATTTGTTTTTAAGTTTAAGTCCTTCTTTAATTCTGTGCAGTGTTTAGTACAATGATGGGTATTCTCTGTTGCTAACAATATTCCGTAGTCCTCAACATCATGATTTTTTACAGATTGGTTATTAGTATTGTTTGCTGTTCTCCTTGGTGAATATTTCCTAATTAGTGAGACTGTGAGGTAAGTCTCACTACCAAAAGGTTAATATTGTGAAAGTCTAGCTCTCCATGGTCTGATTTATAGTGCCAAGATTCCAGCCTATTGTAGGTTAATTATGAGAGACATTTGAATAAATTTTCTCTTTCATGAATTATAATGCTAACCTAGTTATTATGCTCTGTAATTTATTAGATGTTGTTTTTAAAAAATTTGTATTTTTAGGTCATTTTGTTGGAAACATCGACCTGTTCAAATAATTACATCTAATAATTGTAGAGACTCATTACCATGCACCATTTGCCTAGAATTCATTGAGCCTATTCCAACTTACAGCATATTACGAAGTCCTTGTTGTAAGAATGCTTGGTTTCATAGAGAGTGTTTACAGGTAAGATGTTTCATAAGCTGTTCCTGATATAAAATTTGTTGCTTGCTGAGTTGAATTTTAAATTGGAAAGAATTGACATTTGTATTTTAGCTCTTATTACTTGTAACTTTTTTAAATAACTTTATTGAAGCATATTTTATGTCCAAAATTCACCCTATTAAAGTGTACAAATAATATTAATAAAAATTAATAAAGCATTTTTATACTTTATACTATTTTAATACATATTTACACTTAAAAACTTTGGATTTTTACCAAAGATTTTGTGTTTCACAATGAATATAACACAATTTTACCCCCCAAGTTCATTTACATATTTAACCTTAGAAAACCAAGTTATGTGAAATGCTAACTTTAAGCTATTTAAATGTTAAGAGGCCTTTAAAAAAAACTATAGTGAACACTATTACAACTTCTAGACAAGGAACTGATTAATATTCATTAAATAGTATTCTTTGAGAGCACACCTTGTATGTCAAAATTGATGACAAGTTTTCAAGTAAATGTTATATAATAAAACAACACTGAACAATTTAATATTTCTTGGACTAGGAGATACTTGAAAATTTTAAAAAGAGCCCAGTTGTTAATAACATCAAATATGTAGTAAAACTGTATGAAAGTGCCAACTGATGGGCAGCTAAATAGAATACCAGATAACAAGGGATTTAATTAAGTTTTATACTGTTTGACTTACATTGCTTAGTGAAATGAAATGCTGTTATTGATTACAAATTATCCACAAGAGTGTCTTTTAAAATAAAGAGTTGTTGTAAATCCTCATATTTCAATAAAGTCTTTATAAAGTACAAAGAGTAGTCAAGGAAGTAAAGCTTGATTACTTTCTGGTTTTTTGTATGAGCTTTGAAATTTGGTTAGGATTATTCAGTTTAAAGTGGCAGGGTGGAGCTTACTTTGTCAGGTAAATATTAGAAATTCTGTAATTATTAAATATTTAAATTTAAATTCTTAAAACGTATAAAAGGATGCAGAGTGCAGTTCATAAACAACTTGAAGTGCTTATTACCTTTTCCTCTTGAAGAAGTTCACATGTTGTGAGAATCTTAAAAAGTAATTTTTCTTAATTAAGCATTGTAATTGAATGAATGTATTTTCTGCCAAATGTATCATCTTAATTTTGTAACAGTATGTAATTTTTCAAGACAAATTAAGATTTGCTTCATGTATGTGTTAATGAAAGAAAGGTTGTCATACTTCATCTCGTATCCATAGGGCTTTTTGTGAGCACTTCAAAAATACCAAATTGTCATTAAAAAGTAGAAATAATTTTTCTAACAAAAATATAGGTCTACTTTATGCAAATATATAAAATCACAACCACATGGACACCTGTCTGTGATATAAATATAAATAAACGGGTGACTTGAACTCACTAACAGAGAGCTGTTTCTTATGTCTTGTTATCTAAAGGAGCTCTTGTGGCTTTTCAACTCTGGTACTGAAGTCTTAACTGAAATACCAAATAGTAAATGAAGTCTAATTCTACATAGCCACAATACCTGAAGAAAAATTTTTAAATCTTTGAACTTCACTAATATAAAATAGTCAAAGGAAGAACAAAGCTATGTAGTAGAATGAGAGTTACTTGTAGTTAAGCAGATTTTATTATTTCTGACCAGTAGAAATGCTGTATACATTGGGATTTTGTGAGGAGTGACTATAAATCAATATTGGAGACTTCTCTCTGTATGTAGAGAATTGTCACTATTTTCGTTTGGTTTGGATTTCTCCATCATTGCTGTGGTCTTACTGGTATCTTCCACAAGTCCTTTTCTGGTTTGCCTCCATACTAGACACTTCCTTGTGTCATATTCTATATTTACTAAAATCTGGTGTCTCTGTACAATTGCTCAAAGACCCTTTAGGTTCGGAGATGTCAGTTACTTTTTACTTCCCTGTGTGTACGTGTGTGTGTGTGTGTGTGCACATGCACGCGTGCCACTTGTTTGAAAGCTGAATTACTCTGTGTACACTATCCACAGATTATTCCCCAAGTCTATCAGGACTACCTAATACATATTTTTTGTGTATCTCCTTTTGTGTCTGTCTTAAACCCTCCGTTATTTAACAGATACTTTCTTTTTAACCAAACTTTTGCAGAGGCCTACTAACTGGTCTTTCTCCAGAATGCCTTATTTTCTATCAATTCTTCACACTACTGGCTTTGATTTACCTGTCCAACCTCATTCCTTAGTTCGGTATGGTCAACATGTAACCCCTAAGCTATAGTATTATTTAGTTGCCTGATCACATGTGTGCTCTCTTGCCACTGAAACTCAGTGTATGTTGTTCCCTATCCTTGGACTGTCTTTTGTTCTACCTTCCTGGCAAACTCTTATTTCTTCTTCAAAACTTAGCTGTGACCTCACCATACTTGTGACATTTTTGTCAGGCTATTATATAGATTTAGATACTTCCTCCTCTTTCTTCCATGTATGTACTTAAAAAATAAAAACCCATCACTTTAACACTGTATGATTATATACCTATATATCTACTCAAATTCTTTGAAGTAGTATCTAAGTAATTTCATGTTTCTATTTTTGGTATAGTGTTTGGCTCCTATATAGTAGGGCTTAAATATTTGTTAAATCAATGTGTGCTACTAGGTTATTTTTATTGGCAATTGACTAACTTTTTCTAGTAGGTTTACTTTCCTGTCTCCTAAGTACCCTCAGCCTACTGCTTCCATATTTGTATTGGCTAAAGCAGTGAGAATAGGTTTTACTTGTCTCTCCTCTTAGGAAGAAAAGTAACTTTGAGATTGAGTTAAAAACAGAACCATGGAGGTGCTCTGGAGATTAGAGGGGCTAAAAACCAAAGTCAGAGACTAAGACTGCGAACAGGTTTCCTCAACGGGCTGCCCTGGGACAAAAGAAAAGCAGACAATTTAAAAGACTTCTCAACAGTCAGAAGGCTGCTAAAGGGGCAAGGGTTTAGGAGAAGGAACAGGTGGACAAAATCGTCCCAGCACACTCAGCCCAGACAGGTTGGGAACTTTCAGATGCTTCAGACGCCCTATTCCCCTGGTTGGCAACACAGCCCCGAGGTCCCTCACTGCAATAAACAGCCTGCTGCTCCCTCCTCCCTGCCAGCACCTGCGCACAAACCTGCTGTCCACACCATTGCTGCAGACCAGCCGGAGGGCAGCCCCGCCTACAGCAACTACACAGCTTAACTCAGAGGCTTCTCCCTGCACATAGTTAACCTGCACAGGCAGCAGAGACAGGCATGGCGACCGGGAAGCACAAAAGGTCTTTGCCTTCCCTGCAAACACCCATGCCACTCACCTGTGGCCCCTGCCATTGCTCTACACCATCTTGAGGGCTGCCCCACCCGTGGCAGCTTAGATGATTAATGCAGAGGCTGCTCCCTTCACGTGGTTAACCAGCACAGATAGCAGTGACAGGCTTGGCAACTAGAAAACACAAAAGGTCTTTGCCCTCCATGCAAATGCCCACACCACTTGCCAGCAACCCCCGCCATTGCCTAGACTAGCAGGAGGGCAGCTCCCCCCACAGCAGTTTAGGGGATTAACCCAGAGGCCGCTCCCTGCGCGCAGCTAACCGGACCAGACGGTGGAGATAGGCACTGCAACCCAGAAGCACGAAAGGGCTTTGTCCTCATGACAGAACCCATGCCGCTCACCTGAGACCCCTGCCATTGCCCTAGGCCATCCTTAGGGCAGCTCTGCCCACAGCAGCTTAGAAGATTAACCTAGAGACTGCTCCCTGTGCATGGCTCCCCAGCACAGACAGAGGAGACAGGCACAGCGACCAGGAAGCACGCCCTCCATGCAAATACCTGCCCCGCTTGCCAGCGACCCCTACCATCGCCTAGATCAGCAGGAGGGCTGCCCCGCCCAAAGCAGTTTAGGGGATTAACCCAGAGGCCGCTCCCTGCATGCAGCCCACCGGCCCAGACAACAGAGACAGACAGTGTGACCCGGAAGCATGAAAGGGCTTGGTCCTCATGGCAGGACCCGTGCCACTCGCCTGTGACCCCACCATTGACTTAGGGCATCCTGAGGGCCACCCCACCATCGGCAGTTTAGGAGATTAACCCAGAGGTCGCTCCCTGTGTGCAGTTAACCAGCACAGACAGCAGAGACAGGCACTGCGACCAGCAAGCAGGAAGGGTCTTTGTCCTCCCAGCTAACACCCACGCCACTCACCTGCAACCACTCCCATCGCTCTAGGACTATAAAAAGGCAGAAAAACCTTGTTCAATCCAAAATCCCTCAACACCAGAAAGAGGGCCTGGTGAGACTGAAATCACCGATCTTCCTGAAAAAGAATTCAAAGAAAAAGTAATAAGCATGCAAATGGAACTACACAAAAATAATCAAGAGCTAAGGGATGAATTCAGGAGGAATATAGACACCTTAAAAAATACAGTAACTGAAATGAAACAATGGAGGGATTTAAAAGCAGATTAGATGAGGTAAGAGGAGACAGTAAATGGAATAGAAATTAGAGAACAGTAATTAATACACAGAAGCTGAGGCAGAGGAAGAAAAAAGGATCTCTAGGAATGAAAGAATATTGAGAACTGTGTGACCATCCAAACAGAACAACATTTGCATTATAGAATGTTAGAAGAAGAGAGAGGAAAAGGCATAGAAAGTGTCTTTGAACAAATAATTGCTGAAAACTGCCCCAGTCTGGGGAAGGAAAATAGTCTCACAGGCCATGGAAGTCCACAGATCTCTCAACACAAGGGACCCAAGGAGGACAACCCCAAGACATATAATAATTAAAATGGCAAAGATCAAGGACAAGGACACAGTATTAAAAGCAGCCACAGAGAGAGGAAAAAGATCAGCTACAAGGAAAACCCATCAGGCTATCATCAGACTAATCAGCACAAACCTTACAGACCAGAAGAGAGTGGCATGATATATTCAATGCAATGAAACAGAAGGGCATCAAACCACAAACACTCTACCCAACAAGATTATTTAAATTTGAAGAAGGGATTGAACAGTTCCCAGATAAGCAAAAGTTGAGGGGATTTATTTCCCACAGACTATCTCTACAGTGTATTTTAAAGGAACTGCTGTAGAATGGGAGTGTGCCTAAGACTAAATACCTGTCACCAGAGAAAATAAAACCACAGCAAAGGAAGTAGACCAACTAAATACTAACCAAATGCAAAATTAAATCAGCTACCCACAAAGTCAGTCAAGGGATACACAGAAAACAGAATATGACACCTAACATACAAAAACCATGCAGGAGGAAGAAAAAGAAGGGTGAGAAAAAAGAATCTTCGGACTGTGATTGTAATAGCGTAATAAGTGAGTTAGGCAGACTGCTAGATAGTAAAGAAGCAGCCCTTGAACTTTTGGTAACCATGAATCCAAAGCCTGAAATGGTAATAAGTACATATCTGTCAATAATCACCCTAAATGTAAATGGACTGAATGCACCAATCAAAAGATAGAGTTACAGAATGGATAAAAAAACAAGACCCATCTATATACTGCCTACAAGAGACTCACTTTAAACCCAAAGACATACACAGACTAAAAGTGAAGGGATGGAAAAAGATATTACATGCAAAAAAAAGGAAGAAAAAAACCAGGTGTTGCATTACTTGTATCAGACAAAATAGACTTCCAAACAAAGAAAGTAATGAGACAAGGACATTTACATAATGATAAAGGGGTCAGTCCAACAAGAAAATATAATAATTATAAATATCTATGCACCCAATACAGGAGCACCTACATATGTGAAACAAATACTAACAGAATTAAAGGGGAAAATAGAGTGCAATGCATTCATTTTAGGAGACTTCAACACACCACTGACTCCAAAGGACAGATCAAACAGACAGAAAATAAGTAAGGACACAGACGCACTGAACAACACACTAGAACAGATGGACCTAACAGACATCTATAGAACACTCCACCCAAAAGCAGCAGGATACATATTCTTCTCAAGTGCACATGCAACATTTTTCAGAATAGACCACATACTAAGCCACAAAAAGAGCCTCAGCAAATTCAGAAAGATAGAAATTGTACCAATCAACTTTGATCACAAAGGTATAAAACTAGAAAATTGTACAAAGAAAACAAAGTGGCTTAAAAACGTGCTCCTAAGTAATCAGTGGATCAATGATCAAATTAAAACAGAGATCAAGCAGTATATGGAGACAAATGAAAACAGCAGCGTGACGCCCCAACTTCTGTGGGATGCAGCGAACAATAAAGTATATAGCAATCCAGGCCTATTTAAAGAAGGAAGCACAATCCCAAATGAACAGTCTAAATTCACAATTATTGAAACTGGAAGAAGAACAAATGAGGCCCAAAGTCACTAGAAGGAGGGAAATAATAAAGATCAGAGAAGAAATAAATAATTGAGAAGAATAAAACAAAAAAAGAATTAATGAAACCAAGAGCTGGTTCTTTGAGAAAATAAAATAAACTCCTAGCCTGACTTACCAAAAAAAAAAAAGAGAGAGAATCTGCACACATAAACAGAACCAGAAATGAGAAAGGAAAAATCACGACGGACACCACAGAAATACAAAGAATTATTAGAGAATACTATGAAAAATTACATGCTAACAAACTGGATAACCTAGAAGAAATGGACAACTTTCTAGAAAAATACAACCTTTCAAGGCTGACCCTGGAAGAAACAGAAAATCTGAACAGACCAATTACCAGCAATGAAATTGAATTGGTAATCAAAATACTACCAAGAACAAAACCCCCAGAACAGATGGCTTCACCGCTGAATTTTATCAGACATTTAGAGAAGACATAATACCCATTCTCCTTAAAGTTTTCCAAAAAATAGTAGAGGTGGGAATACTTCCAAACTCATTCTATGAAACCAGCATCACTCTAATACAAAAACCAGGCAAAGATACCACAAAAAAAAGGAAACTACAGACCAATATCCCTGATGAACGTAGATGCAGAAATACTCAACAAAATATTAGCATACCGAATTAAAAAAATACATTGAGAGGACCATACATCATGATCATGTGGGATTCATCCCAGGGATGCAAGAATGGTATACAACATTAGAAACTCTGTCATCATCCACTGTATCAGTAAAAAGGAGAAAAATCACACATGATCATAGATACTGAAAAAACATTTGACAAAATTCAACACCCATTCATGATAAAAACTCTCAACAAAATGGGTATAGAGGGGAAGTACCTCAACATAATAAAGGCCATATATGACAAACCCACAGCCAACATCATACTTAACAGCGAAAAGCTGAGAGCTTTTCCTCTAAGATCAGGAAGAAGACAAGGATGCCCACTCTCCCCACTTTTATTCAACATAGTACTGGAGATCCTAGCCATGGCAATCAGACAACACAAAGAAATAAAAGGCATCCAGATTGGTAAGGAAGAAGTTAAACTGTCACTCTTTGCAAAAATGACATGCTATTGTACATAAAAAACCCTAAAGAATCCACTCCAAAACTACTAGATCTGATATCTAAATTCAGCAAAGTTACAGGATGCAAAATTAATACACAGAAACCTGTTGCATTCCTATACACTAACAATGAACTATCAGAAAGAAGTCAGGAAAACAATTGCATCAAAAAGAATAACATACCTAGGAATAACCTAACCAAAGAGATGAAAGACCTATATCCTGAGAATGACAAGATACTCATGAGAGAAACTGAAGATGACAGTAATAAATGGAAATTCATCCCATGCTCTTGGGTAGGAAGAATTAATTTTGCTAAGATGGCCATCCCACCTAAACCAATCTACAGATTCAATGCAATCCCTATCAAAATACCAACAGCATTCTTCAACGAACAGGAACAAATAGTTCTAAAATTCATATGAAATAAAAAAGACCTCAAGTAGCCAAAACAATCATTAGAAGGAAGAATAAAGCGAGGGGGATTACACTCCGCAACTTCAAGTTCTACTACAAAGCTACAGTAATCAAGACAATTTGGTACTGGCACAAGAACAGATCCATAGATCAATGGAACAGAATATAGAGAGCCCAGATATAAAGTCATATGTATATGGCCAATTAATATATGATAAAGAGCCATGACAGCCTCTTCAACAGCTGGTGTTGGCAAAACAGGACAGCTACATGTAAGAGAATGAAACTGGATTACTAACTCCATACACAAAATTAAACTTGAAATGGATCAAAGACCTGAATGTAAGTCATGAAACCATAAAACCCTTAGAAGAAAACAGAGGCAAAACTCTCTTGAATACAAACATGATCAAGTTTTCCATGAATATATCTCCTCGGGCAAGGGAAACAAAAGCAAAAATGAACAAGTGGGACTATATCAAACTAAAAATCTTCTGTACAGAAAACGGCACTATCAGTAGTACAAAAAGGTATCCTACATTATGGGAGAGTATATTTTTTCCCCTTTCTTTTTTTTTTAAGTTTATTTTTATATCATTAATCTACAATTAAATGAGCAATATTATGGTGATTACACTACCCCCTTCAACAAGTCCCCCCCCACCAACCCCATTACAGTCACTGTCCATCAGCATAGTGAGATGCTACAGAATCACTCCTTGTCTTCTCTGAGTTGTCCAGCCCTCCCCATGTCCCCCCAACATTACATCTGCTAATCGTAATGCCCCTTTTGCCCTCTTATCCCTCCCTTCTCACCCATCTTCCCCAATCCCTTTCCCTTTGGTAACTATTAGTCCATTCTTGGGTTCTGTGAGTCTGCGGCTGTTTTGTTCCTTCAGTTTTTTTCTTTGTTTTTATACTCCACATATGAGTGAAATCATTTGATACTTCTCTTTTTCGGCTTGGCTTATTTCACTAAGCACAATACCCTCTAGCTCCATCCATGTTGTTGCAAATGATAGGATTTGTTTTCTTCTTACGTCTGAATAATATTCCATTGTGTATATGTACCACTTCTTCTTTATCCATTCATCTACTGATGGACACTTTGGTTGCTTCCATTTCTTGGCTATTGTAAATAGTGCTGCGATAAACATAGGGGTGCATATGTCTTTTTTAAACTGGGCTGCTGCATTCTTAGGGTAAATTCCTAGGAGTGGAATTCCTGGGTCAAATGGTATTTCTATTTTGAGTTTTTTGAGGAACCTCCATACTGCTTTCCACAATGGTTGAACTAATTTGCAGTCCCACCAGCAGTGTAGGAGGGTTCCCTTTTCTCCACATCCTCGCCAACATTTGTGGTTGTTTGTGTTTTGGATGTTGGCTGTCCTCACTGGTGTGAGGTGGTGTCACATTGTGGTTTTAATATGCATTTCTCTGATGATTAGTGATGTGGAGCATCTTTTCATGTGCCTGTTGGCCATCAGAATTGCTTCTTTGGAGAAGTGTCTATTCATATTCTCTGCCCATTTCTTAAATGGATTGTTTGCTTTTTGTATGTTGAGGTGCGTGAGTTCTTTATATATTTTGGATGTCAACCCCTTATCGGATACGTCATTTATGAATATATTTTCCCATACTGTAGGATGTCTTTTTGTTCTACTGATGGTATCCTTTGCTGTACAGAAGCTTTTCAGCTTCATATAATACCACTTGTTCATTTTTGCGTTTCTTTCCATTGCCCGGGGAGATATGTTCATGAAGAAGTCGCTCATGTTTATGTCCAAGAGATTTTTGCCTATATTTTTTCTAAGAGTTTTATACTTTCATGATTTACATTCAGGTCTTTGATCCACCTTGAGTTTACCTTTGTGTATGGGGTTAGACAGTACTCCAGTTTCATTCTCTTACATGTAGCTGTCCAGTTTTTCCAACACAAGCTGCTGAAGAGGCCGTCATCTCCCCATTGTATATCCAAGGGTCCTTTATCAAATATTAATTGACTGTATATGTTTGGGTTAATGTTTGGATTTTCTATTCTGTTCCACTGGTCTGTGGGTCTGTTTTTGTGCCAATACCAAATTGTCTTGATTACTGTGGCTTTGTAGTAGAGCTTGAAGTCAGGGAGCGTAATTCCCCCTGTTTTATTCCTCCTTCTCAGGATTGCTTTGGCTATTCGGGATCTTTTGTGGTTCCATATGAATTTTAGAATTATTTGTTCCAGTTCATTGAAGAAAGCTGTTGGTATTTTGATAGGGATTGCATTGAATCTGTAGATTGCTTTAGGTAGTATAGCCATTTCGACAATATTTATTCTTCCTAGCCAAGAGCATGGGATGCATTTCCATTTGTTAGGGTCCTCTTTAATTTCTCTTAGGAGTGTCTTGTAGTTTTCAGAGTACAGGTCTTTCACTTCCTTCGTTAGGTTTATTCCTAGGTATTTTATTCTTTTTGATGCAATTGTGAATGGAATTGTTTATCTGATTTCTCTTTCTGTTAGTTCATTGTTAGTGTATAGGAAAGCAACAGATTTCTGTGTGTTAATTTTGTATCCTGCAACTTTGCTGAATTCAGATATTAGTTCTACTAGTTTTGGAGTGTAGTCTTTAGGGTTTTTTATGTACAGTATCATGTCATCTGCAAATAGTGACAATTTGCCTTCTTCTTTACCAATCTGGATGCCTTGTATGTCTTTGTTTTGTCTGATTGCCCTGGCTAGAACCTCCAGTACTATGTTGAATAACAGTGGAGAGAGTGGGCATCCCTGTCTTGTTCCCGATCTTAGATGAAAAGCTTTCAGCTTCTCGTCGTTAAGTATGATGTTACCTGTGGGTTTGTCATATATGGCCTTTATGATGTTGAGGTACTTGCCCTCTATACCCATTTTGTTGAGAGTTTTAATCATGAATGGATGCTGAATTTT
Organism: Smutsia gigantea; assembly: GCA_032199065.1. Classification (NCBI taxonomy): domain Eukaryota; kingdom Metazoa; phylum Chordata; class Mammalia; order Pholidota; family Manidae; genus Smutsia; species Smutsia gigantea. The sequence continues at coordinate 51,391 of JAVSCE010003293.1, forward strand.
GTCAAATGCTTTTTCAGCATCTATGGAGATGATCATGTGGTTTTTGTTCTTCTTTTTGTTGATGTGGTGAATGATGTTGATGGATTTTCAAATGTTGTACCATCCTTGCATCCCTGGGATGAATCCCACTTGATCATGGTGTATGATCCTCTTGATGTATATTTGAATTCGGTTTGCTAATATTTTGTTGAGTATTTTTGCATCCACGTTCATCAGGGATATTGGTCTGTAATTTTCTTTTTTGGTGAGGTCTTTGCCCGGTTTTGGTATTAGAGTGATGCTGGCTTCATAGAAAGAGTTTGGAAGTATTTCCTCCTCTTCTATTTTTTGGAAAACTTTAAGGAGAATGCGTGTTATTTCTTCTCTGTATGTCTGGTAGAATTCAGAAGTGAATCCATCTTGTCTGGACTTTTTGTTCTTGGGTAGTTTTTTGATTACTGCTTCAATTTCGTTGCTGGTGATTGGTCTGTTTAGTTTTTCTGTTTCTTGTTTGGTCAGTTTTGTAAGGTTGTATTTTTCTAAGAAGTTGTCCATTTCTTCTAGGTTTTCCAGCTTGCTAACATATAGATTCTCATAGTATTCTCTTATAATTCTTTCTATTTCTGTGGTATCCATCGTGATTTTTCCTTTCTCATTTCTGATTCTGTTTATGTTTGTAGATTGTCTTTTTCTCTTAATGAGTCTGGCTAGGGGTTTATCTATTTTGTTTATTTTTTCAGAGAACCAGCTCTTGATTTCATTGATTTTTTTCTATTTTGTTCTTCTCAATTTTATTTATTTCTTCTGTGATCTTTATTATGTTCCTCCTTCTGGTGACTTTGGGTTTCATTTGTTCTTCTTTTTCCAATTTCAGTAATTGTGTCTTTAGACTTTTCATTTGGGAATGTTCTTTTATAGGCCTGTACTGGAATATACTTTCCTCTTAGAACTGCCTTTGCTGTGTCCCACAGAAACTGTGGCTTTGTGTTGTTGTTGCTATTTGTCTCCATATACTCTTTAATTTCTGATTTGATTTGGTCATTGACCCATTGATTAATTAGGAGAATGTTGTTAAGTCTCCATGTATTTTTGAGCCTTTTTGTTTTCTTTCTAACGTTTCATTCTAGTTTGATACATTTATGATCTGAGAAGTTGATTGGTAGAATTTCAGTATTTTCGACTTTCCTGAGGTTCTTTTTGTGGCCTAGTATGTGGTCTATTCTGGAAAATGTTCCATGTGCAGTTGAGAAGAATGTGTATCCTCTTGCTTTTGGGTGTAGAGTTCTGTAGATGTCTGTTAGGTCCATCTGTTCTAGTGTGTTGTTCAGTGCCTCTGTGTCTTTACTTTTTCTCTGTCTGTTTGATCTGTCCTTTGGAGTGAGTGGTGTGTTGAAGTCAACTAATATGAGTGCATTGCTGTCTGTTTCCTCCTTTAATTCTGTTAGTATTTGTTTCACATATGCCGGTGCTCCTGTGTTGGGTGCATATATATTTAAAATGGTTATATCCTCTTGTTGGACTGACCCCTTTATCATTATGTAATGTTCTTCTTTATCTCTTCCTACTTTCTTCGTTTTGAAGCCCATTTTGTGTGATACAAGTACTGCAACACCTGCTTTTTTCTCCTTGTTGTTTGCATAAAATATCTTTTTCCATCCCTTTACTTTTAGTGTGGGGATATCTTTGCATTTGAGGTGAGTTTCTTATAGGCAGCATATAGATGGGTATTGCTTTTTTATCCATTCTGTTACTCATGATTGGTGCATTCAGTCCATTTACATTTAAGGTGATTATCGATAGATACGTACTTATTGCCATTGCTGGCTTTAGATTCGTTGTTACTAAAGGTTCAGGGCTTACTTCTTAACTATCTAACAATCTAACTTAACTTTCTTGTTAAGTTATTGTAAAGACAGTCTGATGTTTCTTTATTTCTCTCACTTCTTATTCTTTCTCCTCCATTCTTTATATACTAGGTGTTTTATTCTTTGCCTTTAGTTAGTATTTGAATCGTCTGCTTTCTTTGCTATGATTTTATTTTCTCTGGTGACAGCTTTTTAGTCTTAGGAGTGTTTCCCTCTAGAGCAGTTCCTTTAAGATGTCGTGTAGAGGTGGTTTATGGGAGGCAAGTTCTCTCAGCTTTTGCTTGTCTGGAAATAGTTTAATCCCTCCATCATATTTAAATGATAATCGTGCTGGTTACAGTATTCTTGGTTCGAGGCCCTTCTGTTTCATTGCGTTAAATATATCATGCCATTCTCTTCTAGACTGTAAGGTTTCTCTTGAGAAGTCTGATGTTAGTCTGATGGATTTTCCTTTGAAGGTGATCTTTTTTCTTTCTCTAGCTGCCTTTAATACTCTGTCCTTGTCTTTGATCTTTGCCATTTTAATTATTATGTGTCTTGGTTTTGTCTTCCTGGGGTCCCTTGTGTTAGGAGATCTGTGGGCTTCCATGGACTGCAAGACTATTTCCTTCCCCAGCATGGGGAAGTTTTCAGCAATTATTTCTTCAAAGACACTTTCTATCCCTTTTTCTCTCTCTTATTCCTCTGGTACTCCTATATTGTGAATATTGTTCTGTTTGGATTGGTCACACAGTTATCTTAATATTCTTTCATTCCTAGCTATCCTTTTATCTCTCTCTGCCTCAGCTGCTCTGTGTGCCTGTTCTCTGATTTATTGCATTAACAGTCTCTTGCATCTCGTCCAGTCTGCTGCTGAGCCTGTCGATTGCTTGTCTTATTTCTGCATTTTCTTTCCTGACTTCCCTCATTTCCTCCCTTATTACTCTTGCATATTTCTCTGTAGATCCATCAGCATGGTTATGACTTTTATTCTCAATTCTTTTTCAGGAAGATTCTCCATTTCCATCCCTTCAGGTTCCTTCTCAGGGTTGTCTGGGTCTTGGTGTTTTTTGTCTGTATCATATTCCTCTGTCTTGTCATGTTGGTAGGAGTGGTCGCTGGTAGGTGCCACGTATGTCAGCTGGGCTCTTTAAGACTTTAAAACAAACAAACAGAAAAACAAAAAAACAAGGAAAAAACAAACAAGCAAAAAAGAGGAGAAAGAAAAGAGAGAAAGAAGAAAGAAAGAAAGGGAAAAAGAAAAAAAACAGCAAGAAAAAAACCAATCAAGCAAAAAACGAAGGAAGAGAAGAGAAGAGAGAAAGAAGAAAGAAAAAGGAAAGGGAACAAAAAAAGCCCACCTGGAGTGGATTCTCTAAGTGTGTTGTAGGTGTCACTGTTGCTCCACTAATCCACAGCCGCGGTGCCGCTCTTTGTAGCTCTGGCCAGGGCCGGAACGAATGGGAGGCTATTGTTCTCTGTATAAAGTTCCAGCATGGTTGCTCCCTTCTCTCAGTCACCAGCAAAGGGATCTGAAGTTCCCCAGGACTTCCAGCCTGCAGGGCTGAGCCCGCCAGGCGATGGTGTTCCCTCGCTGGGCCCCCTGCCTCTCCGAGACCGCTACAAACCACGCGTGCTTTTCTCTTGTCCCGGGGCGCTGGCTGCACGGTCCCGGCGTGTTCCCAGCTCAAAACCTGCACCTTCTGCCTCTCCAATGTCCAATGCACCACGCGATGTGTGTGAGCGCTCCCAGTGCAGACCTCCGGGGCTGGTTATTTCGCGGACCTGCTCTTCCTCTCCCTCCTGGCTCTGAATCCTCTCCTCCCACCGGCGCTCTGGGCTGGGTGAGTGCTCTGGTGGCGCCGGGTCACAGCTCCATATCTTGCCCGCCTCTTGGGGTGCCAAGTCCTCTCAGGTGTGGCTGCATGCTGTGCACTTTTCTGTGTGCTCTGGTTTCTCTTTTAGGAATTGTTGTATTCACTGTATTTTCGTAGATTTATATAGTTTTGGGAGGAGATTTCTTCTGCCCTGCTCACGCCGCCATCTTCCCGGAAGTCTTATGGGAGAGTATATTTATAAATGACATATCCGATAAGGGGTTGACATCCAATGTATATAAAGAGCTCACGTGCCTCAGGAACCTAAAAGCAAATAACCCGATTAAAAAATGTGCAGAGGATCTGAACTGGCACTTCTCCAAAGAAGAAATTCAGATGCCCCACAGGCACATGAAAAGATGCTCCACATTGCTAATCATCAGAGAAATGCAAATTAAAACCAGAATGAGATATCATCTCACACCAGTTAGGATGACCAACATCCAAAAGACAAACAACAACATATGCTCGCGAGGATGCAGAGAAAGGGGTCCCTTGTACATTGCTGGTTGGAATGTAAATTAGTTCAGCAATTGTGGAAAGCGGTATGGAGGTTTTTCCATAAACTCAAAATAGAATTACCATTTGACCCAGGAATTCCACTCCTAGGTATTTACCCTAAGAAAACAGGATCACAGATTCAAAAAGAGATATGCATCCATGCATATATTTATCACAGCATTATTTACAATAGCCAAGATATGGAAGTAACCCAAGTGTCCATCAGTAGATGAATGGATGAAGATGTGGTACATATACACAATGGAATATTATTCAGCCACAAGAAGAAAACAAATTCTACCATTTGCAACAGCATGGATGAAGATAGAGGGTATTATGCTCAGTGAAATAAGCCAGGCGGAGAAAGATAAGTATCAAATGATTTCATTCGTCTGTGGAGTATAAGAATAAAGAAAACTGAAGGAAGAAAACAGCAGCCGACTCACAGAACCCAAGAATGGACTAACAGTTACCAGAGGGAAAGGGACTCGGGAAGGTCAGTGGGACAGGAGGGATAAGGAGATTAAGAGGCATTATGATTAGCACATATAACAGGGGCATCACGGGGAAGGCAGTATAGCAGAGAGAAGACAAGTAGTGACTCTAAAGCAATTTACTATCCTGATGGACAATGGCTGTAATGGTGTATGTGGTGGGGTCTTGACAATGTAGTAACCACAGTGTTGCTCATGTGAAACCTGAGCATAAGAATGCTTATTAATGATATCTTAATAAAAAAAATAGAAGAATGGATGCTTTATATGTAACACTTACTTAAACATCCTTCCTAGATGAAGTAACTCAAGATTTTTATTGTTTATCACAGAGTGATGGAAAACATAATATTTGGGAACTGAAATGACATTAGATAACAAAAATTAAGAAATATAAGTGATAGAAAGCTAAGAACAGTCTATTCATTAACTCAGATTTTTTTTTTTTTTTTTTTTTACTATCCGGAAAAACGATCAACAAATTTTAGCATTGGGATGACTTAGCTTACCAGAATTTGAGAACCACTAGCATAAAAAATATGTTTTTTCAGAATATGTTTCATAGTATATAAGTGAAAAGTAGCACATGTTCTGTTACCCATATGATTCATACCCTGAAACCTGTTAATTGTTAATAAAAGATTTTCTATATTCTACTCTAGGTTCAAGCAATAAATGCAGGAGTGTTTTTCTTTAGGTGCACAATATGCAATAATAGTGATATATTTCAGAAAGAGATGTTGAGAATGGGAATTCATATTCCTGAAAAGTGAGTAACATTTATCTCCTGAGTAAAAGATGTTTTAAGTGCAGGGTTTAATAACCTGGAGATTATGTCATTTATGTCTGATTAAGTGATCATGGACAAGTAACCATTTCAAACGAAATGTAAAGCCATGCCTGCCACCTCCTGTCCTCCTCCTCCCTAAATTGCTCATTCTTCAGAGCAAGGACTGTGACTTAAATTTCTAAATAGTTGATTTATAGTCTCTTAATAAAAAAACACCTCAGCTGTGTAGAATATTAATTGATTTATATATAAATATAATGGTCTTCAAAATGGTATATATAAATTATCTAACAGAATCATGATATGATTTAAAATGTATGAGAAGGAATTTCTTGATACTTAAAGATGAGTAATCCAGAAATAATGGTACTAGACTTGAAATTAAAAATTTGGAAGTGAAATGAAAAATGTAAATTTTAGAACATTTCTGCTTAATTCTTCATTTAGCATTTGAAGTTCACTGTGAGACTAACTGTAGGATAAAGTGACAGTAATGGATTTATATCTTGAAGAGAATGATTAATCCCAAAAGGAACAAGTTTCATCCTTGTTCCTAAGTATATGAAAAGTTCTTATTTTTATATTATTAGTCTTTTTATGTAACATTTTAGGTCAAATTGTATTTTATATCTTGCTTCATTTACAGAGATGCATCTTGGGAATTAGAGGAGAATGCTTATCAAGAGCTTCTGCAGCACTATGAGCGTTGTGATGTCCGAAGATGTCGTTGCAAAGAAGGGCGAGAGTATAATGCACCTGATAGGTATATCAGGAAGTTCAGTTCTATTTAATGTCCTTATTTAATAAGCTTTTGTTTGAGAAAGTAGGTTTTCTAGTTGATGAAATGTAGTTTTGCTGTTAGGATGTTTGAAGTTTAAACTTGTCTAAGGTGTACTTATTAAATGTATATTTACATCTATTTACAGAGAAATTACTGCAGTCAGCATATTTGTAACTTATTTCTGTGGTGTATTTTCATGAGACTCTATTTTCGTGAACTGCACTGGCCTGTATGGTGGCCACTAGCCACATGTGGTTACTGAGCACTTGCGATGTGGCTATTAAGAGGTATTATAAGTCTAAAACAAATAGTGACTCAGTCTTAGTATGTCTTATCTTCTTAGGGTTGCCATAACAAAATACCACAAATAGGGTGGCTTAAACAACAGAAATTTGCTTTCTCACAATCCCAGGGGCTGGAAGTTCAAGATAAAGGATTTGGCAGGTTTGATTTCTTATGCAGCCTCTCTCCTTGGTTTGCACATGGCTCCCTTCTAGCTGTGTCCTCCCCTGAATGTTCCTTTGTGTGTGTCCTAATCTTTTCTTATAAGGGCATTAGTCATATTGTATTAGGGCCATGTGACCTCATTTTATCTTAATTATCTCTTTAAAGGCCCAGTCTCTAAATTCAGCCATATTGTGAGATACTGGGTGTGAGGACTTGAATGTATGAATTTGGGGAAGGGAACAATTTAGCCCATAAAAGCAAGAAAAAAAGAATTTAAGATTCCTTGTGAACAGTTTTTTCATTGATTACATGTTGAACAAAATGATAACATTTTTTAAATACTCAAATTCATTTCACCTGTTTCTTTTACCATTTTAAATCTGGTTACTAGAAAAGTTTAAATTAATGTATGATTTGCATTGTATTTCTATTGGATGGCACTATTCTAGAAGTTAACTAGATTAGTCATACAGAGCAAATAATAGGAACCTTGTTTCTTAGGGAAAGTGATTTGGCTAAGTAAGCTGCTATTATTTGTGAAGACTCAGCTGAGGTCTTGAAGGCTTTAGAAAGTTTTCCCTAAGCAGCTCTTAACCATTCTTCATTTCCCATTCTGAGGTGGGGTTTCCTTTCATTGTGCTTGTTACAATATAATTAACATTATTTAAATTCGTCTTTGCCATTAGACTAAAATTCTTTACAGTCAGTAAGATTGCTATCTGAATGCTTTCTTTGTGATCTCAATCCCTCTCATCTTAGTAATAAGAAGGTAGTTTTGCTGAAAGATGGTATGGTGTGTTTAGGAACATGGGTCTGAAGCCAGGTAAACTGGGTTTGAAGACTCAATCTGAGATGTACTAGTAGTGTGAATTTGATTGGGCAAGTTATTTACCCCTCTGTGCCTTGTTTTTCTTTTCTTTAAAATGGAGGTAACCTTGGTTTTTCCCTACCTTCTAAAATTGTGAGGATTAAACTTTTCATGTAAGAGTGAGAACTGAGCCTAGTGTATATAATAAGCACTCATGTTAGCTGTCATCTCTCTCTTCATTGTTAGTTGGCAGAACTATCTGGGAAAGCAGGGAAGACACACAGGACAAACACCTATACACCCATATCCACACAGAGGGAGACTCGTCCACACCTCCCAGAAGGGGGGAAATCCAGCTACCTCTCTGATTGCCCACATATCCACATGCTTGAGGAGTATATCCAGTTCTGGACGAGAGAGTGTACTCATAACCAGACACCCACACCCATACAGAAAATGTGAATATGGGGTGGCATACATCACACAACACAGTAGGGAAAAATGGCAGTGATGGGAAATGAAAGAGCATATGGAAATAGGCCAGGTAGTAAGTCTGGATCCTGTTGAGCTGCACAATACCTAAAGTGTCTAAGCAAGTTTATTGTGGGAAATAATTCTTCACGTTGAATGGGAAAGATATTTTAGGTATCATAATGTATTTACAAAATTCTTCTTCCAGACACATTGACATAGCAGTCTCCCTGAGAGCATAACCATCTCCAAATATAAGACAATTTTTTCCTTCTTAATCATATTCTTTCTGATGTTTATATTCTTTGTGCTTGACATGTAAGTGATGATATTTAGCTTAGGTTTTTTAACTGGAGAATATTTAGAGGAGAAACATAATAAATGAAATAGAAGAAAACTAAGAAAAAGTAACTCAGTATCAAAGTAGATAATCTGTTTTTCCTCCTTTGGTGAAAGGGTTGATTGTGTGTGTGAGGCTTAGACAGTGAGGCATATGGCAGTGCTGGTGTTGGAAGACTAAGTTAATACCAAAATGTAAACATCTGCTTCTCTTTATGGTCCTCAGCAAATGGGAAATAAAGCGCTGTCAGTGTTGTGGTTCTAGCGGAACACATTTAGCCTGTTCCTCACTACGATCATGGGAACAAAATTGGGAATGTTTGGAATGTAGAGGTATCCTCTACAATTCAGGTAATTCGCAATTTTGAATAAAGATGTTTTTATTCAAGTGGATATTATTAAAAAGTTTCTCCCCCTGTTTCTATTATGCTAACATTGGGTTTTAAATCTGCAGATTTCCAAAAAGCCCAAAAACGTACATTACCCAACGGTAATAATGGGGGAATAACTGATTGCTTGTTGGAAGAATCATCACCTAAATTACCCAGACAGTCACCTGGAGCCCAACATAAAGATCTGCTGAGGTGTGTATTTGGAATTGGATTCTCCATGTTGAGAAAATTACAATAGGAAATGGCTGTATACACTTAGAATATTAGCTGATCTTACAGTAGTCTGGAAGAGTGTTTCAGAGTGCAGGACCCAACATTTGATCATGAAATCAATGCAAGCAGTATTTTAAAAAAAGGAAAGGAAACAGGATAGAATGGAATATAAATTAACAGATTGTGTGGCAAAAAGAAAAAAATGTACATGAAATACATTTTAGTTATTGTGTACTTAGTCATTATGTAAAACATTTTTTATTACAGATCATTTTCAAGGTAGTGTAAAAAATACTTATCTGGAAAACGAGCTTTAAATGCTATTTGATTATAGAGTAAGACAGGAAATTAAAATATCAAGCATACCATATTACTTTGAAAGAAAGGACTCATTTAACATAGAAATGGTTTATTTTTTGTTTTGTAAGCATTTGCTTGTTTAATATATTTGCTGGCAGTGTCAGGTCTAAATGTTAATTCCTGTTTAAAGCATACTTTACCAGTATTACCATATTAAATACCAGTATTACCATATTAATTCCTATTTCCATCAGACAGCAAAACAGGTAACTTTCAAAATCATAAATATTTAAATAAGACAAGAATTACATCATTATACTGTGTCAGGTATTTTGTTCAGCTGAAGTTAGGATTTTTTAAGTATATGTAGCTTTTTGCAAAAAAGTTTATAAGAGGTTTGTTGTAGCCAGTAGGGAAAAAAATAGACAAAAGTAACAGTATCTAAGCATGATGAAGTACTTTTTCATTAAAAGTATCAAGTTAAAGCTTTGAAGAAGGAAAAGAGAATTTTTGTGAAACTGATAATTAGACTTGCATATAGAAGGGCAATGTACTGTTCAAGAAGTGAAGAATTGCTGTTTAAGAGTATGACTTGATTAACCAAAAATTAGTTACACGTATTTTTATATTTTTAGTATCAAAAAAGATGTTCACATTAGCTTTAAATAGTTTTAGTATTTGGACTTCCAAAGGTGTTATACCAGGGAAGTTTGATTCCTTGCTCTTGCTTTAACATGGCCGTTATACTCTAGAAGAATAGCATCAGCGTACCATTCTAGGCAGTAGCAAGGAGCCAGTCTGCTACAGGAAGGTATATTTCTGAAGGATTATCTTCCAAAAGAGTCTGGCTTTCCTTCAGTCTGGGTTAAGGAATAGGGGAGTCTTGTGAAGAAAGAAAAGGCAAAGCCTGTCCCGCACTGGGCCATTGTAATGTCTCAGGATGGAAAACATTTACACTAGATGTAGAAAGATGATCCATGGACTTGGTCCCAAACAGAATTATTTTGAATACATATATCCTAATTACAGGTGGAGAAACTGAGGCAGGGAGCAGTTGAGTTAGTCCATACAGTCTCCTAGAGGTCAAGACACAGATTCTTAGAGGTTCTCATTCTGTTGTCTGCTGTGGGGCTCAAGAACTTGCATTTCTAACAAGTTCCCAGATGCTGCTGTTGTGCTGGAATAGGAAGACATTTGGAGAATTGCTGGCATAGACTAAAAAGTACTAATGTAAAGGGTTATGAACCCATTTATAATATTAGCTCTACTGTTAATGAACTTTGATTAAAAATACATTGTGTAATCTCTTTAAACTATAGTTCTTTCATACAGTAAACAGATTACATTTGCTCTGTTTTTAAAGGATCTAGTGAATATGAAATAAGGTATAGTTAAGCTAGTGTATGTTGTAGCCTTTTGCCTGAAAGGTGAGAGTTTGAGGTTCTTAACTCTTACATCTCAGTCCACTAAATTGATCAAATTTGAGATAATCATCTACCAACATTCTCACAAATCATTTTATGACATTAGATGATTTTAATTTGATAGAAGATTGGGGAGAGAGAATCAAGAATTTAGAACTAAGGTTATCAAATAACTCTCTTTGTTACCAGTGACAACCATTGTCTGCTTTTGGATGGGAGTTGGGGAAGAACAGCTTCTTTTTAATCTTTTTCTCTATTTTTTATTGGCTGTGTAACTACTGTGTCACATGTAACATACTTTAGAGTACTTACCTTTATGTTTAAATTCATGTTTTATAGGCAAGGCAGCAAATTTAGAAGAGATATATCAACTATAATGGTAGATTTAGGATTCCAAATTAAAAAGAAAACCAAAAAACTATATATCAACAAGTCAAATATCTGGAATAGTGCTTTAAATGGATTCAGAAATAAAAACTTTAATCCTTCATATACAATTGAAGTAGCATATGTTAATGAAAATGATCATTTTGGACAAGAGCATCCTGGATCAAAGCAAGAATTCCTAAGTCTCTTAATGCAGCATCTTGAGAACTCACCGTTGTTTGAAGGGTCCTTGTCAAAGAACTTGTCTCTGAATTCTCAAGGTAATTATTACTGTACATATTGAATATACCTGTGAAAAGAGATAGCTGGTTAGAGTTGATATTCAATACCTGTGGCCAAAATATATTATTCACTTTGTTAATAAAAAAGATCACAGAAAAGAGGGGAGGAGCAATGATATTTTTAGAAGTAAATTTTGTAATGAAATATTTTTAAAGAATATCTTTAATTTCTTAAAAGCAATATCCTCCTTAAAGTGATTCCATAATTAAATGTAACTTAAAACATAGTTCATATTCATTCAAATTTCATTTGAACAGAATAGTCAAAAGAGATGGATGATTATTTGAGCCCTTGTTCAGATAGTTGGAATTTGCAGATGGCATGTTTCTTCATAAGCTAGGATTTCTATAACATAATTTTCTGGTCCACATGTAATGGATTTTTTAATGTACTTTTGCTTTCAAGAATTTTTCTTGCACAGTATGTGTATGATACTTTCCTGTCTTGGTGAGGAATTAATGTGATTAAAGCACATCTCAAAACACTGGTTAATTCTAGCATTTTTTTTTTAGGAGTTTTTATGTCACTTTGCTGTAATAGGAAATTCGAAAGAAAGTGAGAAAACTTATTGTATTTGAATTTCTTCCTATATTTCCCTAGAAATTTCTCATTGTTGCATGAAGCATCATTGAAATAATTGAGAAACTACCAGGGACCATTTTTGTACCATATACAATAATACAGTACACATAATTTAATTTTTAACTCCTTTAAAAAAACACACGCCAAATAATAAGTAATGTTAACTCAAGGCGGTTTGGTACAGTGCAGAGCACATGAATTTCAGTCACACAATCTGAATTCAGCTTGTATACATCTATCTACTTCAACAGCTTTATATCCTTAGATTAATTTTGTAGCTTCTCTGGGTCTCAGTTTCTTCATCTGTAAAAAAAGTAACTACTAATATATAGTATATAAAGTTATCCATTAAGGAGATTTTATTATTAATTCAGGTATTGTTAATGTTACTTATTAATAAATTGCTTTGAACAATTTTAGAAAAAATAAAGGAGGATCTACTTACGTGGTATATTTTTACTTAGAAAAATAGCTAAAACATTTTAAGTGACAATTTAAAAAACAATGAAAGCTGTGATGATATGGTAAGGTAGCATATACTGTTGGAAGTAAATTTGTGCCATTTGGGAAGATTATTTAGCACTATTTATTGACAACTTTAAAAATGTTCATACCCTTTGAACCATTAATACCATGTACAAGGATCTATCCTAATCAAATAATCAAAGATACAGAAACAAGAACATGTAAATAGATATTGACTGTAACATTGTGTGTCATATAGTTTAAAATGTTACTCAGTCAGAGTAGCCAGTAATAAGGGGATGGTTTACAATGCATCACATCTGTTAAATAGTCTTAATGCATGCATTAATTGTAGCTTTGAGTAATTTTGAATGATATAAAAAAAAGTTCACAATAGAGTTAGGCAAAAAAAAGCAGAAGTCAAACTACTTATGTGTATATCTGTATACACACAAAACATAAATACAGAATATATGATGTGCACATACTGGTTATTATGGTCAAGGATTACAGGTGATTTTTAAAAAAATATGTTTTCTGTATTTATGTTTTTCTGTAATAGGTCATTACTTTGTATTCAGAAAAATATATTTTTTGTATATTTTAGGTGAATTTTGTATTTTATACATAATTATAGCTTCTATGAATTAAGTCATTCTACATTTTTATTTTTAACTTATGTATGTATTTATAATGGTTATCTAATAATAGAAAAAGAAGTGTATTTGATGTTTTTCATCTGTATTTACAGCTCTGAAAGAGAATCTTTATTATGAAGCTGGCAAAATGCTTGCCATTTCTTTGGTTCATGGTGGTCCTTCACCTGGTTTCTTTTCTAAAACCTTATTTAACTGCCTTGTTTATGGACCAGAAAATACCCAACCAATTATAGATGATGTCTCAGACTTTGATGTGGCACAAATTATAATCAGGGTAAGAAATGTACCTGTTTATTAAAATGGAGACTACATTCTAGGAATACTGAATATAAATGATGGATCTGCAATACAATAATAATACACTTTATGGAGTAGTTAAGGGGCATCAGTATTTCTGTTTACCAGCAGAATTCACAGCTAGCTAAGAGATAGATACAGAGGTCAAATAGCCAGAGATCAAAATGCCAGTTTTAGTGTTAATAAAACCAACTGGATAAGGTGACTTCAGTCTGTGGTCAAAATGTTTTGCTAACACTCTTCAGAAATAGATGTATATAGCTACCCAGCCAACATAAGGCAGGCTCCTTGCTGAAGAGAGCAGATGAAAGTGCACTTTACTGAAAGCAGGTGGATCTGAAGGGGGAAGACTTGGCTTACTAGTCAGAAAACTTTTCCTTCCCCTTCTAGGGAGAAAGGAGTGAGAGGTGGAAAGACCAGGCTTAATTTCCTCTCTATGGAACAGTGGGTAGACTCAATGTTCCCCTCTAAAAATAGTTGTCTGTTGAGCCCCGTAGTACACAGGTGACATGGACAAACTCATGTTTAGTTTATTCTCATAATGCTCTATAAGGTATCATTGCCTACTGTTACTGATTTGGAAACTAATTGAGACAATGAAAGCCATTCAGCTTTTCTTTCCTTAACCTCCCTTCTACTGAAGCGTACTCTATCTATCCATTGTCTCATTACTAGGCAGCACATTTTAATGTTCAAAGCAAATGCTCAGAAGTCAGATTTGAGTTTGAAATAATTCCTGTAGGCTGTATGACCTCGAGGCTTGTTAGTTAGCCTTGTTAAGCCTCAGTTTCTAAACCACAAAGTAAGCAACACGGAAGTGTGTATTGTAACAGTTCATTTATTTCACCCAAGATTCCTCTTCCGTAAGTGGTATTTTGAATTAACCCTTTAACTCTTTAACTTATTTTTCCTTTTCTCCTCTTTACCAGGGAATATATTTTAGTTTAACTTCATTATCTCTACTTCCTCTCTCATATTCATTTCTTAACTTCCTGTAGTTGGACTTCTGTTCCTACCTCCACTCTCCCAGCGTAGCTAGTTTCATAGCTGATATCCAGATATCTGAATGTCCCCAAGCAAAGGCCTTTTTTTCTTTTTTGGGGGGGGGTTTATTAAGGTATTATTCATATACACTGTTATGAAGGTTTCACATGAAAAAACAATGTGGTTACTACATTTACCCATATTATCAAGTCCCTACCCATACCCCAATGCAGTCACTGTCCATCAGTGTAGTAAGATGCCATATTCACTATTTGCCTTCTCTGTGCTACACTGTTTTCCCTGTGATCCCCCACACCATGTGTACTAAACATAATACCCCTCAATGCCCTTCTGCCACCCTCCCCACCCACCCTCCCACACCCCTCCCCTTTGGTAACCACTAGTTCCTTCTTGGAGTCTCTGAGTCTGCTGCTATTTTGTTCCTTCAGTTTTGCTTCGTTGTTATATTCCACAAATGAGGGATATCTGTTGGCACTTCTCTTTCTCCGCCTAGCTTATTGCACTGAGCATAATATCCTCCAGCTCTATCCATGTTGTTGCAAATGGTAGGATTTGTTTCTTTCTTATGACTGAATAGTATTCCATTGTGTATATGTACCGCCTCTTCTTTATCCATTCATCTACTGATGGACACTTAGGTTGCTTCCATATCTTGGCTATTGTAAAAAATGGTACAATCAACATAGGGGTGCATATGTCTTTTTGAATCTGAGAAGTTGTATTCTTTGGGTAAATTCCAAGGAGTGGGATTCCTGGGTCAAATGGTATTTCTATTTTTAGTTTTTTGAAGAACCTCCATATTGCTTTCCACAATCGTTGAACTAGCTTACATTCCCACCAGCAGTGTAGGAGGGTTTCCCTTTCTCCACATCCTCGCCAGCATTTGTTGTTCATAGTCTTTTGGATGCTGGCCATCCTTACTGGTGGTGTGAGGTGATATCTCATTGTGGTTTTAATTTGCATTTCCCTGATGATTAGTGATGTGGAACATCTTTTCATGTGTCTGTTGGGCAAAAGCATTTTCTTCATAACTCCTCATCTCTGACTTCTGCAATCACCACTGTCTTCAAATTCCTCTCTACTGTTTTGTTTAATATTATACTCCTTCTTACTTTCAACTGTTTCTTTTTTTTAATGTTGCTTCTTCCTACCCCTGAAATTTGGGTGTTTTTCACTGTTACCTTAACAGTGCCCATTCTATACTATTTGGAAAGTTTCTTCTTACCCAAAACCTTTCTGAATGTTTCCCAGACCTGTATTTTTGAGCCCCTAGACTTTTATATCCTTAGTAACAATCTGGAAATTGCTAGCTCATTAAAACAAAACTAAATTTTTTCCCAAAATTTGTTTTTTTGGGTGATTTCCTTTTCTTTTCAAGAGATTTCTTACTTCCAAGCCATTCTGGAGAAGGTGTCATTTTTCTTCCATACTCCACTTTCCAGTAGGTGTCAACTCATCAGTCTCTGAGCATAGCTTATCTTAAGCCTTTCATTCTTATTTCTAGTGTGGTTACTGTACAAAACTCTAAATATGTCTAGGCTTAAACAATTAGGATATTATTCTAATCTTCTTATTCAGGATGATTCAAAAGTGCAGTTTTGAACACATTGCTTTCTTCCTCAGGGGTCCTCAGTGGCTTCTGGCTGCCTATTGAACAAAGTTCAAGCTCTTCATTAGGGCATTTAAGTCTTCCATCTCTTCCTGGTGGCTTTATCTACTATCCAATGTTTGTTCATTCATTTAGTCAACAAATTCTATATATGCTCCATACTGTTTTATCACTGCCAGTAGAAAAATGAACCAAAGTGCTTCTTGGAATTTACACTGTAGAGGAGAGACAGAAGAAAAATAAATATATAATACACTGTCATGTAGTAAAATGTGTTATACAAGTAAAACAGAGTAAGAGGAGATAGATAATGCTTGGAGTATAATAATTAGAGCTTAGGCTAGCTTTTGTAACAATGAGATCCAAAAAAAGGCAAATACTTATTTTGCTCTAAAATTGGTTGTTTAGATTTTAGGGTAGGGGTTGTCCAGTTTAGCCATAGGCCAAGCCTGGCCTGCTGCCTCTTTTTGTAAATAAAGTTTTATTGGAAAACAGCCACCTCCATTTGTTTGGTGTCTATGACTGCTTTCACACTACAGTGGCAGAATTGAATAGTTGTGACAGTCACCATTTGTCCCACTGAGCATAAAGTGCTATCTGGCCTTTGCAGAAATGGGTCCTGTTTAGAGGTACAGTTGTGATACACCAAGTCATCCAAGGAATTAGGTTTCTTCCTCCCATTGTTATGTAATCACAGAATATTTTCTTCATCTACATGGCTGAAGCTTGCTCTGTAGGGAGAAAATGGAAGTAGAATGCAGGGAAGTTTGGCACATTTCACTCACATTCCATTGGACAGCTCTCAGTCACATATAGCCACACCTAGCTGCAAGGAAAGTCTGGCTGTGTGTCCAGCTAAAAATCAGGGTGGTGGCTTTGAGAGGATGAGGCAACATATACCCAGCTGTTGGTCTCCAACAGAGTGTGAAGCTAGTTGTTTTGAACAGGATAGTCAGGAAAACCTGAGATTTCAGCAGAGATCTGAAATGAATGAGGGATCACATAAATCTCTGGGAGAAGTTTTTTGAAAAGAAAAAACAGTAAGGAAATTTTGTATTCAAAATGGATTGTTGACTGCCTCCAATTTTTATCTTTCTTCCTGTGTAATTTTGTTCAAGAGCTAACCTATATGAAAATGTCTGGCATAAATGGTCAAATATTTCTTTGCTTACGCAATACTCCTTTGGTTCTATCTGTTAAGTCTCAGCTGATGTACTTTCTCTTTCATGAAATCTCTCAGGTCATCTCTCCTGACTCTCTAATGCTAACTGTTCTATACCAGTCATTGCCTCTTAAGTAAATATTACTTCCTATATTAAAGTGGCATTATCCTCTGAGAGGTTTCTTGAAGGCAGAAATATACAACATTTATTAAACTGGATTGTCAAGACATTCTAGAAAAATGGTATACTTGGTATACTTTCATCCTACCCCCATGCACTCAAGAATTGAACATAAAGTAATGTGTTATTTGAAATATAAGTATCATTCACAAATAAATAGGTAAACTGGGCTTATTTTCTTCTTCATGACAGATAAATACTGCGACAAATATGACTGACTTAAACTCAGTAATAAATGAATGCTGGAACTACTTAGAGCTCATTGGATGTCTAAGACTTGTAACATCATTAAGTGATAAATATATGCTGGCGAAAGACATACTTGTTTACCATGTAATTAAAAGAGTCCAAGCACCCTTTGAGAGGTAAGTTGTGAAAGTCTCTCAAATTGCATTTTTAAAGTGGTTTGTTGTCTTATACTGTAAGATGTACTTGACAAATATTTACATGCTATTTTAAAATAGTGCTTTAAAACTAACATCTTAAGGATGATTACTGTTTGGACCATTCCATACAGAATTGCATAAATGTATGATGCATCTCAATTTATATTTTCCTAAATAAAACTTATTTGAAAACTTCTTACCGCATAAGCCTATTCCATCTCCATTGATTTAGTAACTATTGAGCACTTGTTGTCTGCTAGGTAGTAGGTTCTGAGCATTCTTTGATTAACAAGGAAGATGTGATTCTTGCTCTTCTTTAGCTTAGAACAGTGGTCTTCAGACTTTTTGTTCCAATAGCCCCTAAAAGAAATTTGAAAATGTATGGCTGTCTCACACTCTTCTATTTTTTTAAATAATGGAAAATATAATAAATATATGAAAATAGGCAGAATGCTACACCATGTAATCATCATCTAGATCTAATAATTTTCAGTCAACTTGTGATCAGTTTTGTTCGTCTATCTTACTCTTCTTACTAACTTCAGTATTATTTTTGAGCATGTACCAGACAGGCATCATATCATTTCAAAAGTGATCACTTAAAAAAAAAATTTCAGTGTCACTAATGCATAGATATAAATATGCTGTGTGCTCTAAATCATTATAGTTCTTATCCTCACTGAAGTTGACATTGTCCAGTGTAACCTCTTTGTGTTATGGTTGTGGTTATGGTTGTGGTTGTTTTAGGTTCTGTGATGTTGACCTTTCATGGTCTTTCTAACTTTCTTGCTCTGGTGTGCCAAGGTGCTTCAGGCTCATGTTGTACATTCTGGCCTGAGGAGCCTTTGTTTGAATGGGAAATGGTATTTCAAAGTCATGATCAGGATGCTAGGGATGCTCATTTTGCCAGGTTGGTCATTATTTCTAGGCCTTTTCAGTGAATCTGTTGACCAAAACTTGGAATATTAGGAGTTTTTTCATTTGGTTTTTTAAGATAAAATATATCATGAGTTTACGCTGATATTTCAAATTCACTACTATAAGATTTTTAATTTTTTTGTCCCATGTTGAGAATCCCAGTTCTCAACATTTGAGAATTAGAGTATAAATTATAAAGTACAAAATAACTCATTTATTCCCATTTGATAAGCAATAGTCTCAGGATAATATTACCAGCATCATTACCAATAATATACTATTATTAAAAACTGGTTAAAAGTTATTTTTCTATTTATTTTATTCTACAGCTGTTCAGTCAAATTACTTTGTTGTAAAATCATTTGGAGTAGTTATCCTGTGTGTTATACTACTAATTAGGTATACATTTTCTATTCTTTTTTAATTTTCATTAAAATTTGATTTTACTTTAAAATTATATAAAATATTTACATGGTTCCAAAGTCAAATCTAATGAAAGTATATTGAGAGAACTCAGCTCTATGATGTAAATTATATTTAAAGAAATATAGTTTTCATTCTTACCTCATCCACTACCTTCCATTCCCTTAAGTCATTTTACTGGCTTTTAGTTGTTATCCTTCCATTATTTGGGTTTTTTAAGAATGATAGCAAATAAATGTATGACTATATGTGTTCATTAAATAATAACATCCCATTCACCCTTTTTTCTGTTTTTTCTTTCATTGACATTATATTTTGGAGATCACTCCATGGTAGTAAATAGATATATTCCTCATTGTTTTTTAGAGCTCTGCAGAACTCTGTTGTTAGGATATATTGTTGCTTTTTTCAACCAGTTCCCTATTGGTGAACAATTGGGATGTTACCCAGCCCTCTTCCAAATTAAAATATGATATGCTATCACAAATTAAATAGTTGCAAAATACAATTTCCAATATATTTTTAATATTGCAACTTAATAACAGTGTTACATAACTTTTAAATGTATTCCAATGTCCTGTGACTGTAAGACTCTTTAATAGTAAAATTTTCTTATGGATAGTTACCATTTATAATTATGATTAATACACAAAATAATCCAAATACACGCTGTTTTTATGTAGTTATTTAAAAATTTATTTAAAATGCATCTTAATGAGATAGATGTACATAGTGTTTTTCTTCCCAAATAATTCATGTATACAGTCAGATTTTTATCACTGCTAAGTTAGAAAAACCATCATTGCTTATTTTTATTTTTGTTTTGTTTGTATTGATAAGAGTAGTCTAGATAAGGAAAGGCTTCCCTACCTATACATATATAAGTGGTACTTAAATTAAAACTTGAGTGATAAACAGGAGTTAGGTAGATCAGGATGAAGAGGATAAGAGAAAGAGCTGAATATGTAAATATAAAAGATTAAAAAAGCAAAAAACAATACATATCTTTTAAATACATTATCTGGGCTCATAAGAAAGGAGTACTATAGATGTCAGAAATAATAAGGAAACCAAAAGCCAAAGTGCCCTTGCTGCCATATGAGATCAAAACTCCCAGTTTTGCCCCAAGTATCCTGCATAGACCCCAATCTGAAGCAAAGAAATGAACACAGTAATTGGTCTCAGGAGTCATAGTACTTGTAGTGCCAGGAAAAAGCAAATACATAGCAGCTGTGTAGGAGAATTTCTACAGTCTGAGCCTAATTGGGAATTCTAAAGAAGAAGAGTTCTTAATAATAGACAAAATGCATAACCATCCAAAAAGGCAAGTACAATTACCCTTGAATAATGGGGGGGGGGTGTACTAACAGCCCTCTCCATCTCCACAGTCAAAATCCATGTGTAACTTTTAATGCCTCAAAAACTTAACTACTAATAGCCTACAGTCAACTGGAAGTCTTTTGATAACATAAAAGGTCATTTAACACATATTTTATATATTATGTATATTATGTACTATAACTTAACAATAAAGTAAGCTAGAGAAGAACATGCTTTCAAATAGTCACAAATCTCTAAAAAATCTTCCAATATATTTTTTTGAAAAAAACCCGCATGTAAGTGGCCTATGCCATTCAAACCTATGTTGTTCAAGGGTTAACTGTATTGGAAATAGCACGTCAAAGATTTAAATAGCAAACTGAATGAGACAAGAAAGTATTATTACAGAGATATAAGAGAGAAAACAATTGAATTAAAAAAGCATGAATTGTGAACTGAATCAAATAGCACTTACAAGTTGAAAATGATAATGGGCTTACAGTTCTGGATAACATGGAATCGAACACTTCTCTCTACTCCTCTTGCTAAGTACAGTTAAAAATCCTGCATATGACATGAAACAAGCATAAGAACACTTTGAAAGTGGAGAAATGAAGATAGACTATCTGGGAATGTCAGGTCTCAAGGAATCACAGTGGAAAGAAGAAAGTCTAGACATTCTTATATGAAAGAAAACAATTTGTCACCAGCAGACCTAATCTAAAGAATGGCTATGGGAGTTCTTCAAAACAACAGATTTTTAAAGACAGAATCTTAGAACATTCAGGAAGAAAGAAAAATGAAAAGAATAAAAGCATGTTTCCTTCTCTTGTGTTTTCTAAATATGTTTGATGGTTGAGGCAAAAACTATAACATTGTCTAATGTAGTTCACAGTGTATGTAGAAGAAATATTTGGGAAGTTACACTATAAACAGGAAAAAGTCATAGGGCCTTAAAGAGAGATAAGGTTTCTATACTTGAACTGTTAAAATGTTGACACCAGTAGAGTATTAAAAAAAAACTGTACCAAGAAATACACTCAAAAACACTACAGATAAAAATGGAGTGAAAAGAAAATATTTAAGTGACCCAGAAGAAAAGAAAGCAGAAACAAAAATGATCATGGAAATGAAAACTAAGCAACTGAGAAAACTGGTGATCTCAAAGAGAGGAATGTGAGGATTTGCTCATAACAGAGAGAAAGAGATTGAAAATGAAGGATCATAAAACTTAGAATAAGATAGTGCCTCACATATATTTAATTAAACAAGAAGGAGGCAGGGCAATATTGTAAAAAATACTGCTTGAGAAGTTCCTCAGATTCACAGGGCTTAATGAGTCAAAGGAGTGTACTTTTTGATGAAACTGCATGCTGAGCAAAAACATTACTGTAAAAGTGAATTATCAATTGTGACTGAAAAAACTTCAGTCACATCAACACTGAAAATGGGAAGTAATAACTTTGCAGAACTGAGAGGAAATGACATTTGGGGACAGTTTACCTTTTTCCTAAAGATATTAATAAAATACATACTTAAGACAGAAATTGAACCCAGAAGGAAAAAGTAGATATAAGAGGCAGTAGTGGACAAAGAAATGAAAAAAAAAAGCAAGCATTGGCCATTAAAAAACAACTACATTTTGGTAAGTAATTGATAAAATAAGCTACTACAGAAAGATTATTCTGTAGGAAGAGAAGGGATATGATTGGATTTATTGTTTTAAGGGACTTGTTGAGATAATAGTAGGGAAGCATATTAGCTTTAGATTGGCAAATCAAGTATATATCTCTTCAAGGAAAATTCTAAAATAAGTATGTGTAATTTACAAACCAGTTTGGTGTGGGATGGAAGGATAAATAAACAATCGTACAGTGGAAAGAAAAAGGGATTAAAACAAAACATGTTCAGAGAAAGCATAAGGTAGAAAAATAATCTACATAGATTGGTAATTATTATAAATGTAAGTATCTTAGACCCATGTATAAAAAGATAGAGGATATTAAATTTTACACTTTACATTAAAATACATTTAAATAAATGTAAAGCAAAAATAATAATGAGATTCTAATCTTAAAAAACCACCACCACCACCAAACCTGTCCTTAAGTGATCCTAGTGGTGTTAAAAAGAATAAATTCCACTGGAAAAATAAATAGTATTGAATCTGTACCTAACATGACCTCAAGATACGTAGAGCAAAAACTGAGAGAAGATGGCACAGAAATTCTTAAGCATGTGGTAACAGTGGAATATGTTAAACATGGATCTTTCAGGAGTTAATAGTTGAAGCAAATAATTAGAATCTAAAATAGCAGAAAAGCCATGATCATACAATTACAGATGCAGAAAACATTTAATAATTTAAGTATTTATACATAATTTTAAACTAACAATGTGAAATATCACCATAAAGAGTATCTTCTAAACATTTAGCAAACATTATCCCTAATGGTGAAATATTATAGACATTCCTATAATATTTAATATTACTGTAAGATACAATATTATAATAATAAGGCTACAACAAGCTGATGATACACATAATTACCCACTTTTTCTTCTCTACAATATGCTGAAGATCCTTGCCAAGCAACAAGACCAAATGAATAAGAGAATGTCATTAAGGATTGGAAGAACTAAATTACCATTTATTGTCTACACTATTGTCTACCTAAAATAAAGAAATTCTTATATATAAAGAGTTTAGCAAGATAACTGCATACAAGAAGCCAAAGATTCTAGCAGGGAGGTATGCAAGAAGGAATGGTAAAAAATGGTTAAACATTAGAGTTAACTGAACACTGAAAAGAAGTTGTTTAATTGGTGGCTGTGTGTGTTACAATATGGAACTAAAATTTCAAGTAGCATAGGAAGAATGAGAGCAATTAAAGTGTTGTAGGATCTTGTGTTCAGGAAGAGGATAAATACATTGAATGACTTTAAATTTCACATGCCTGTTAAAATCTTGAGGTAATTATTTAAAAAATAAGAATTAGTATAAGTTTTAAAATAGAAGGTAAATTGGATTTTAAAAGGTGAATACAAATATCGGTAGGAAGGCATAAAACATTTTTAAAACGCAGTACAATTGTCCAAAATAAGGTGATAGAAAGTTTCCTGTCGTAACAGTTATAAGTGAAAATTACTCTGAAGCAATATGCAGAAAAATAAATATACAGTATGATACCCTTTATAAAATGCTTCAAAGCAAGCACAGCAATACTAGCAGAGACACAAATATTGTGAAACTAAAATGAAGTGTAAACTAAAAATTTCAAGATAGTAGTTAAATAACAGTTTCAAATAGTGTCCTTTGGAGAGGGAGAGAACAAAAATGATAGGCAGGATATAGTAAACAATATTTTTCTTAAAAATCTGAGAAACAATGTTAATATTTGTTAAAACTGAATGACAATTTGTGGTTTTCTATTAATTGAGAGATTTTTATGTAACCTTAAGATATTTGATAATTAAAAGTAAACTTTTTGAGAGATTCAAGATGGCGGCATGATAGGTGAGACAGAAAACACCGCCCAAAACCACAGATAGTGAGAAAATATAGTTACTACAACTAACCCTAAAATAGCAGCAGGAAAGAAGGCTGCACCAGACTGCATACAGACCTCATGAACAGAGCAGACCTCAAGAAAACAGAACAACAGCTCCACTCCACTATGACCCCCAACCTCACTGTAGGGGCTGAGTAGCTGCAGAGACTGGAGCTTCTGGGGGTACCATAGGGCAACACACAAAAATATGAAACTTCAAAAGAACATGCTTCAGACCAAAATCTCACAAACCCCAGAAAAAGGGCCAAATGAGACTGAACTCACCAACCTTCCTGAAAGAGAGTTCAAAATAAAAATCATAAACATGCTTCCGGAGGTACAGAAAAATATTCAAGAACGCAGGAACGAATTTAAGATGAGATTCGATCATTAAGAAATTCCGTATCTGAAATAAAGCATACAATGGAGGGATTTAAAAGATTAGATGTAGTAGAAGAGACGGTAAATAGAATATAAATCACAGAGGAGGAATATAAAGAAGCTGAGGCACAGAGAGAAAAAAGAAAATCTAAGAAAGAAAGAATATTGAGAGAACTGTGTGACCAATCCAAATGGAACAATATTCACATAATAGGGGTACCAGAAGAAGAAGAAGAGAGAAAAAGGGATAGAAAGTGTCAGTGAGGAGGTAATTGCTGAAAACTTCGCAATCTAGGGAAGGAGATAGTCTCTCAAGCCATGGACACGCACAGATCTCCCAACACAAGGGACCCAAGGAAGACAACATCAAGACATATAATAATTAAAATGGCAAAGATCAAGGATAAGGACAGACTTTTAAAAGCAGCTAGAGAGAAAAAAGATCACATACAAAGGAAAACCCATCAGGCTATCATCAGATTTCTCAGCAGAAACCTTACAGGTCTGAAGGGAGTGGCATGATGTATTTAATGCAATGAAGCATAAGGGCCTTGAGCCAAGAACACTCAATCCGGCAAGGTTACCATTTAAATTTGAATGAGGGATTAAATAATTTTCAGATAAGCAAAAGCTGAGAGAATTTACCTCCCACAAACCACATCTACAGTGCATTTTGGAGGGACTCCTATAGATGGGAGTATTCCTAAGGCTAAATAGATGTCACCCAAGGGATAGACAAAGAGTACAGAATATGATTCATAACATACAAAGAATGGAGGAGGAAAAAAAAAAAAGAACCTTTAGGTTGTGTTTGTAATAGCGTACGAAGTGACTTAAATTAGACTGTTAGATAGTAAGAGAATTACCATTGAACCTTTGGTAACCACGAATCTAAAGCCTACAGTGGCAATAAGTACATATCTATCAATAATCACCCTAAATGTAAATAGTCTGAATGCACCAATCAAAAGACATAGAGTCACTGAATGGATAGAAAAACAAGACCCATCTATATGCTGCCAACAAGAGACTCACTTCAAACCAAAGACATACACAGACTGAAAGTAAAGGGATGGAAAAAGATATTTCATGCAACTAATAGTGAGAAAAAAGCAGGAGTTGCAGTATTTGTATCAAACAAAATAGACTTTGAAACAAAGAAAGTAACAAGAGAAAAAGAAGGATATTACATAACGATAAAGGGGTCTGTCCAACAAGAGGATATAACTATTATAAATATCTATGCACCCAACACAGGATCACCTACATATGTGAAACAGTTACTAACAGAATTAAAGGGAGAAATAGAATTCAACGCATTCATTTTGGGAGACTTCAACACACCACACACTCCAAGGACAGATCAACCAGATGGAAAATAATTAAGAGACAGAGGGACTGAACAACGTATTAGAATAGAAGGACCTAACGGACATCTACAGAACACTCCATCCAAAAGCAACAGGATACACATTCTTCTCAAGGGCGCATGAAACATTTTCAAGAATGGATCATACACTAGACCACAAAAAGAACCTCAGTAAATTCAAAAAGATTGAAATTGCACCAACCAGCTTCTCAGATCACAAAGGTATGAAACTAGAAATAAATTACACAAAGAAAATGAAAAAGCCCACAAACACATGGCGGCTTAATAACATGCTCCTAAATAATCAATGGATCAATGACCAAATAAAAAGAGAGATTAAGTAATATATGGAGACAAATGACAACAATAATTCAACACCACAAAATCTGTGGGATGCAGTAAAGGCCGTGCTAAGAGGGAAATATATTGCAATACAGGCCTACCTCAGGAAAGAAGAGCAATCCCAAATGAACAGTCTAAACTCACAATTAATGAAACTAGAAAAGGAAGAACAGATGAGGCCCAAAGTCAGTAGGAGGAGGGACATAATAAAGATTAAAGAAGAAATAAATAAAATTGAGAAGAATAAAACAATAGAAAGAATCAATGAGAGCAGGAGGTGGTTCTTTGAGAAAATAAACAAAATAGATAAACCCTTAGCCAGACTTATCAAGAAAAAAAGAAAGTCTACACCCACAAAGAGAGTAAGAAATGAGAAAGGAAAAAATCACTCCAGACACCACAGAAATACAAAGAATTATAAGAGAATACTATGAAAAATTATATGGTAACAAACTGGATAACCTAGAAGAAATGAACAACTTCCTAGAAAAATACAACCTTCCAAGGCTGACCCAGGAAGAAACAGAAAATCTGAATACACCAGTTACCAGCAAAGAAATTGAACTTGTAATAAAAAAACTACCTAAGAACAAAACACTTGGACCAGATGGTTTCACTGCTGAATTTTATCAAACATTTAGTGAAGACCTAATACCCATCCTCCTCAAAAATTTCCACAAAGTAGAAGAGGGAATACTCCCAAACTCATTCTACAAGGCCAACATCACTCTAATACCAAAACCAGGCAAAGACACCACAAAAAAGAAAATTACAGACCAATATCCCTGATGAACACAGATGCAAAAATATTCAACAAAATATTAGCAAACCTAATTCAAAAATACATCAAAAAGATCATCCATCATGATCAAGTGGGATTCATCCCAGGGATGCAAGGATGGTACAGCATTTGAAAATCCATCAACATCATCTGCTACATCAACAAAAAGAAGGACAAAAACCATACCATCATCTCCATAGATGCTGAAAAAGCATTCAGCAAAATTCAACACCCATTCATGATAAAAACTCTCAACAAAATGGGTATAGAGGGCAAGTACCTCAACATAATAAAGGCCATATATGACAAACCCATAGCCAACATCAGACGTAACAGCGAGAAGCTGAAAGCTTTTCCTTTAAGATCGGGAACAAGACAAGGATACCCACTCTCCCCACTTTTATTCAACATACTACTGGAGGTCCTAGCCATGGCTATCAGATAACACAAAGAAATAAAAGGCATCCAGATTGGTAAGGAAGAACTCAAACTGTCCCTGTTTGCAGATGACATGATACTGTACATAAAAACCCTAAAGAATCCACTCCAAAACTACTAGAACTAATATCTGAATTTAGCAAAGTTGTGGGATACAAAATTAATACACAGAAATCTGTTGCATTCCTATACACTAATGATGAACTAACAGAAAGAGAAATCAGGAGAACAATTCCATTCACTGTTGCATCAAAAAGAATAAAATACCTAGGATTAAACCTAACCAAGGAAGTGAAAGACATATACTTTGAAAATTACAAAACACTCATGAGAGAAATTAAGGACGATACCTATAAATGGAAACACGTCCCGTGCTCATGGATAGGAAGGATTAATATTGACAAAATGGCCATCATGCCTAAAGCAATCTACTGATTCAATGCAATCCGTATCAAAATACCAACAGCATTCTTCAATGAACTAGTGCAAATACTTGTAAAATTCATATGGAACCACAAAAGACCCCGAATAGCCAAAGCAATCCTGAGAGGAAGAATAAAGCAGGGGGAATTACGCTCCCTGATTTCAGGTTGCACTACAAAGCCACAGTAATCAAGACAATTTGGTACTGGCACAAGAACAGACCCATAGACCAATGGAACAGACTAGAGAGCCCAGATATAAACCCTATATAAGCCCAAGCATATATAGTCAATTAACATACGATAAAGGAGCCATGGATATACAATCTGGAAATGACAGCCTCTTCAACAGCTGGCGTTGGCAAAACTGGACAGCTACATGTAAGAGAATAAAACTGGATTAGTGTCTAATCCCATACACAATAGTAAACTCAAAATGGATCAAAGACCTGAATGTAAGTCATGAAACCATAAAACTCTTAGGAAAAAACATAGGCAAAAATCTCTTGGACATAAACATGAACAACTTCTTCATGAATGTATCTCCTTGGGCAAGGGAAACAAAAGCAAAAATGAATAAGTGGGATTATATCAAACTAAAAAGCTTCTATACAGCCTAGGATACCATCAGTAGAACACAAAGACATCCTATTGTATGAGAGAATATATTCATAAATGACATCCGGTAAGGGGTTGACATCCAAATTATATAAAGAGCTTGTGCACCTGAACAAACAAAAAGCAAATAATCAAATTTAAAAAAAGGTGAGGATCTGAACAGACATTTCTCCAAAGAAGAAATTCAGATGGCCAACAGGCACATGAAAAGATGCTCCACATTGCTAATCATCAGAGAAAAGCAAATTAAAACCGCAATGAGATATCACCTCACACCAGTAAGGATGGCCAACATCCAAAAGACAAACAAGTAATGTTGGTGAGGATGTGGAGAAAGGGGAACACTACTGCATTACTGGTGGGAATGTAAATTAGTTCAACCATTGTGGAAAGCAGTGTGGAGGTTCCTCAAAAAACTCAAAATAGAAATACCATTTGACCCAGGATTCCCACTCCTAGGAATTTACCCTAAGAATGCAGCAGCCAATTTTGAAAAAGACATATACACCCCTATGTTTATTGCAGCACTATTTACAATAGCCAAGAAATGGAAGCAACTTAAGTGTCCATCAGTAGATGAATGGATAAAGAAGATGTACATATACACAATGGAATATTATTCAGCCATAAGAAGAGAACAAATCCTACTATTTGCAACAACATGGATGGAGCTACAGGGTATTATGCTCAGTGAAATAAGCCAGGCAGAGAAAAAGAAATATCAAATGATTTCACTCATTTGTGGAGTATAAGAACCAAGAAAAAAAACTTCCGGGAAGATGGCGGTGTGAGCAGGGCGGCAGAAATCTCCTCCCAACACTATATTTATCTACGAAAACACAGAAAATACATCTATTCCTAAAAGAGAGACGAGAATACACAGGAAAGCGCACAGCGTGCAGCTACACCCGAGAGGACTCGGCACCCCAAGAGGCGGGTAAGATACGGAGCCGCGACCCGGCGGGACCCGAGCCCTCCCCCACCCCAGCGCACCTGCGGGAGGAGAGGATTCAGAGCCGGGAGGGAGTGGAAGCACACCCCGCGAAGTAGTAGCCAGCCCCGGTGATCTGCGCGGGGAGCGCTGACCCACATTGCGCAGTGCAGCGGAGATTGGAGAGACAGAGGGGCAGGATCTGAGCGGGGAACGCGCCAGGGGGCTTGCAGCCGGCTCCGGGAAGGAAAAAAAAAGTGCGCGCTTTCCTCAGCGGTCTTAAAGAGACAGGAGCCCAGCGGAGGAGCCGGATCGCCCCAGCACACTCAGCCCAGCAGGCTGGGAGTCCTGGGGAGTTTCAGACGCCTTAGCTGGCGACTGAGGAAGCGTAGCCATACTTAACACTTCTCACTGAGATCAACAGCCTCCTATTCGTTCCCACCCCTGCCAGAGCGATAAAGGGCCCTGCGGAGCGGCACAGTCACAGCTGTGGAATAGTGGGGCAATAGCGCCACCTAGAGCATTCCCACAGAATCTACGTCTGGTGGGCATTTTTTTTGTTTTTTTTGTTTTGTTTTTTTGTTTTTGTTTTTGTTTTTGTTTTTTCTTTTCTTTCTTTTTTTCTTTTTTTCTTTCTTTTTTTCTTTTTTTTCTTTTTTTCCCTTTTTTTTCTCCTCTTTTTAAAGTCTTAAAGAGCCCAGCTGACATACGTGGCAACTATCAGTGACCAAATTATACAGCCATGAAAAGACAGAGGAATATGGTTCAGACCAAAATCAACCAGACAACCCCAGAGAGGGAGTCTGAAGGGATGGAAATGCACAGCCTCCCTGAAAAAGAATTTAGAATAAAAGTCATAACCATGCTGATGGACCTACAGAGAAATGTGCAAGAGCTGAGGGAGGAAGTGAGGGAACTGAGGAAAGACAATACAGAAATCAGACAAGCGATCGACGGGCTTAACAGCAGAATGGATGAGATGCGAGAGACTGTTAATGGAATAGAAAACAGAGAACAGGAGTACAGAGCAGCTGAGGCAGAGAGAGATAAAAGGATTTCTAGGAATGAAAGAATATTAAGAGAACTATGTGACCAATCCAAACGGAACAATATTCGCATTATAGGAGTACCAGAGGAAGAAGAGAGAGAAAAAGGGATAGAAAGTGTCTTTGAAGAAATAATTGCTGAAAACTTTCCCTCGCTGGGGAAGGAAGTAGTCTCGCAGTCCACCGAAGCTCATAGATCTCCCAACACAAGGGACCCAAGGAAGACAACACCAAGACACATAATAATTAAGATGGCAAAGATCAAAGATAAAGACAGGGTATTAAAGGCAGCTAGAGAGAGAAAAAAGATCACCTACAAAGGAAAACCCATCAGACTATCATCAGACTTCTCAACAGAAACCTTACAGGCCAGAAGAGAATGGCATGATATATTTAACGTTATGAAACAGAAGGGCCTCGAACCAAGAATATTGTATCCAGCACGATTATCATTTAAATATGATGGAGGGATTAAACAATTTCCAGATAAACGAAAGTTAAGAGAATTTGCCTCTCATAAACCACCACTACAGGATATCTTAAATGGACTGCTCTAGATGGAAGCACACCTAAGGCTAAAAAGATGTCACCAGAGGGAAAAAAAATCATAGCAAAGAAAGCAGACCATCCAAATACCAACTAAAGGCAAAGAATAAAACACCTATTATAGAAAGAATGGAGGAGGAGGAATAAGAAGGGAGAGAAAGAAAGAAACATCAGACTGTGTTTACAATAACTTAACAAGAAAGTTAAGTTAGATTGTTAGATAGTAAAGAAGCAACCCTTGAACCCTTGGTAACCACGAATCTAAAGCCAGCAATGGCAATAAGTACATACCTATCAATAATCACCCTAAATGTAAATGGACTGAATGCACCAATCAAAAGACACAGAGTAACAGAATGGATAAAAAAGCAAGACCCATCTATATGCTGCCTACAAGAAACTCACCTCAAATCCAAAGATATACACAGACTAAAAGTGAAGGGATGGAAAAAGATATTTCATGCAAACAACAAAGAGAAAAAAGCAGGTGTTGCAGTACTTGTATCAGACAAAATAGACTTCAAAACGAAGAAAGTAGCAAAAGATAAAGAAGGACATTACATAATGATAAAGGGGTCAGTCCAACAAGAAGATATAACCATTATAAATATATATGCACCCAACACAGGAGCGCCAGCATATGTGAGACAAATACTAACAGAATTAAAGGAGGAAATAGACAGCAATGCATTCATCTTAGGAGACTTCAACACACCACTCACTCCAGAGGACAGATCAACCAGACAGAAAATAAGTAAAGACACAGAGGCACTGAACAACACACTAGAACAGATGGACCTAACAGACATCTACAGAACTCTACACCCAAAAGCAACAGGATACACATTCTTCTCAAGTGCACATGGAACATTTTCCAGAATAGACCACATACTAGGCCACAAAAAGAACCTCAGTAATTTCAAAAATATTGAAATCCTACCAACCAACTTCTCAGATCACCAAGGTATAAAACTAGAAATAAATTTTAGAAAGAAATCAAAAAGGCTCACAAATACATGGAGACTTAACAACACTCTCCTAATTAATCAATGGGTTAACGACCAAATCAAAACAGAAATCAAAGAATATATGGAGACTAATGACAACAACAACACAAAGCCACAACTTCTGTGGGACGCAGCAAAGGCAGTTCTAAGAGGAAAGTATATTGCAATCCAGGCCTATTTAAAGAAGGAAGAACATTCCCAAATGAATAGTCTAAAGACACAATTACTGAAATTGGAAAAAGAAGAACAAATGAGGCCCAAAGTCACCAGAAGGAGGGACATAATAAAGATTAGAGAAGAAATAAATAAAATTGAGAAGAATAAAACAATAGAAAAAATCAATAAAACCAAGAGCTGGTTCTTTGAAAAAATAAACAAAATAGATAAACCCCTAGCCAGACTCATTAAGAGAAAAAGAGAATCTACACACATAAACACAATCAGAAATGAGAAAGGAAAAATCACGACGGACCCCACAGAAATACAAAGAATCATAAGAGAATATTATGAGAATCTATATGCTAACAAGCTGGAAAACATAGAAGAAATGGACAACTTCTTAGAAAAATACAACCTTCCAAGACTGACCAAGCAAGAAACAGAAAAACTAAACAGACCAATCACCAGCGACGAAATCGAATTGGTAATCAAAAAACTACCCAAGAACAAAACCCTGGGCCTGATGGATTCACCTCTGAATTCTACCAGACATATAGAGAAGAAATAACACTGATTCTCCTCAAAGTTTTCCAAAAAATAGAAGAGGAGGGAATACTTCCAAACTCATTCTATGAAGCCAGCATCACTCTAATACCAAAACCGGGCAAAGACCTCACCAAAAAAGAAAATTACAGACCAATATCCCTGATGAACGTAGATGCAAAAATACTCAACAAAATATTAGCAAACCGAATTCAAAAATACATCAAGAGGATCATACACCATGATCAAGTGGGATTCATCCCAGGGATGCAAGGATGGTACAACATTCGAAAATCCATCAACATCATCCACCACATCAACAAAAAGAAGAACAAAAACCACATGATCATCTCCATAGATGCTGAAAAAGCATTTGACAAAATTCAGCATCCATTCCTGATTAAAACTCTCAACAAAATGGGTATAGAGGGCAAGTACCTCAACATCATAAAGGCTATATATGACAAACCCACAGCTAACATCATACTTAACGGCGAGACGCTGAAAGCTTTTCATCTAAGATCGGGAACAAGACAAGGATGCCCACTCTCTCCACTGTTATTCAACATAGTACTGGAGGTCCTAGCCACAGCAATCAGACAAAACAAAGACATACAAGGCATCCAGATTGGTAAAGAAGAAGTCAAATTGTCACTATTTGCAGATGACATGATACTGTACATAAAAAACCCTAAAGATTCCATTCCAAAACTACTAGAACTAATATCTGAATTCAGCAAAGTTGCAGGATACAAAATTAACACACAGAAATCTGTTGCTTTCCTATACACTAATGATGAACTAACAGAAAGAGAAATCAGAAAAACAATTCCATTCACAATTGCATCAAAAAGAATAAAATACCTAGGAATAAACCTAACGAAGGAAGTGAAAGACCTGTACTCTGAAAACTACAAGACACTCCTAAGAGAAATTAAAGAGGACACTAACAAATGGAAAAGCATCCCATGCTCTTGGCTAGGAAGAATCAATATTGTCAAAATGGCTATACTACCTAAAGCAATCTACAGATTCAATGCAATCCCTATCAAACTACCAACAGCTTTCTTCAATGAACTGGAACAAATAATTCTAAAATTCATATGGAACCACAAAAGACCCCGAAT
The DNA here is from genome assembly GCA_032199065.1 of Smutsia gigantea. Lineage (NCBI taxonomy): Eukaryota > Metazoa > Chordata > Mammalia > Pholidota > Manidae > Smutsia > Smutsia gigantea. The sequence continues at coordinate 84,988 of JAVSCE010003293.1, forward strand.
AGCCAAATCAATCCTGAGAAGGAGGAATAAAACAGGGGGAATTACACTCCCTGACTTCAAGCTCTACTACAAAGCCACAGTAATCAAGACAATTTGGTATTGGCACAAAAACAGACCCACAGACCAGTGGAACAGAATAGAAAATCCAAACATTAACCCAAACATATACAGTCAATTAATATTTGATAAAAGTGCCTTGGATATACAATGGGGAGATGACAGCCTCTTCAGCAGCTGGTGTTGGAAAAACTGGACAGCTACATGTAAGAGAATGAAACTGGACTACTGTCTAGCCCCATACACAAAGGTAAACTCAAGGTGGATCAAAGACTTGAATGTAAGTCATGAAACCATAAAACTCTTAGAAAAAAACATAGGCAAAAATCTCTTGGACATAAACATGAGCAACTTCTTCATGAACATATCTCCCCGGGCAAGGGAAACAAAAGCAAAAATGAACAAGTGGGACTATATCAAGCTGAAAAGCTTCTGTACAGCAAAGGACACCATCAGTAGAACAAAAAGACATCCTACAGTATGGGAGAATATATTCATAAAAAACGTATCTGATAAAGGGTTGACATCCAAAATATATAAAGAACTCATGCACCTTAACAAACAGAAAGCAAATAATCCAATTAAGAAATGGGCAGAGGACATGAATAGACACTTCTCTCAAAGAAGAAATTCAGATGGCCAACAGGCACATGAAAAGATGCTCCACATCACTAATCATCAGAGAAATGCAGATTAAAACCACAATGAGATATCACCTCACACCAGTGAGGATGGCCAACATCCAAAACACAAACAACAACAAATGTTGGCGAGGATGTGGAGAAAAGGGAACCCTCCTACACTGCTGGTGGGACTGCAAATTAGTTCAACCATTGTGGAAAGCAGTATGGAGGTTCCTCAAAAAACTCAAAATAGAAATACCATTTGACCCAGGAATTCCACTCCTAGGAATTTACCCTAAGAATGCAGCAGCCCAATTTGAAAAGGACAGATGCACCCCTATGTTTATTGCAGCACTATTTACAATAGCCAAGAAATGGAAGCAACCTAAGTGTCCATCAGTAGATGAATGGATAAAGAAGAGGTGGTACATATACACAATGGAATATTATTCAGCCATAAGAAGAAACAAATCCTACCATTTGCAACAACATGGATGGAGCTAGAGGGTATTATGCTCAGTGAAATAAGCCAAGCCGAAAAAGACAAGTATCAAATGATTTCACTCATATGTGGAGTATAAGAACAAAGAAAAAATACTGAAGGAACAAAACAGCAGCAGACTCACAGAACCCAAGAACGGACTAATAGTTACCAAAGGGAAAGGGACTGGGGAAAATGGGCGGGAAGGGAGGGATAAGAGGGAAAAAGGGGCATTACGATTAGCAAATGTAATGTTGGGGGGGCACGGGGAGGGCAGTACAACTCAGAGAAGACAAGTAGTGATTCTATAGCATCTCACTACGCTGATGGACAGTGACTGTAATGGGGTTGGTGGGGGGGACCTGATGAAGGGGTAGTTTAATAATCGTAATATTGCACATGTAATTGTAAATTAATGATAATAAAATAAATTATATTAAAAAAAAATAAAGAACCAAGAAAAAAACTGAAGGAACAGAACAGCAGCAGACTCACAGAACCCAAGAATGGACTAACAGTTATCAAAGGGAAAGGGACTGGAGACGATGGGTGTGAAGGGGAAGGGATAAGGGGGAAAAAGGGGTATTGCGATTAGCACACATAGTGTAGCAGGGGCAGTGGGGTGATATGGGAAGGCAGTATAACACAGAAGACAAGTAGTGATTCTATAGCATCTTACTATGCTGATGGACAGTGACTGTAATGGGGTATGTGGTCGGGACTTGATAATAGGAGGAGTGTAGTAACCATAATGTTGCTCATGTAATTGTACATTAATAGTACAAAAAAAAGTAAGGCTTTACAGTGAACTTCAGTTTGGCTGTAATTCACTTCAGAAATAAGCAGAAAGTGAAGGGTTGTATTGTGGAGGGCCGTGGAAGCCATGTTAAGGAGTTTGGACTTCTGTTTCATTAAAGAGTGAGGATCAGTTTCATTTGGTTGATATAAAAAATTATCAAAAATAGAGTGGCTTACCACAAATTTATTTTCCCACAATTTTGGAGGCTAGAAGTACAAAATCTGTTTGTCATCAGGGCTGCACTCTTTCTGGGAATTTAACAGACAAATCCATTCTTTGCCGCTTCCAGCTTCTAGTGACTTTAGGTATTACTTGGCTTTTGATTGCACAACTCCAGTGTCTGATTGTATATCACATGGCCTTTCCTCTGTATGTGGCTCTCATAAAAACACTTGTTATTGGATTTACGGCCAACCCAGGTAATGTACATAGCATGATTTCAAGACCCTGAACTTAATTATATCTGTTTAGACTCTTTTTCCAAATAACGTCACAATCACAGATTCCAGGGAATAGGATGTGGATGTACCTTTTTGGGGGCCTCCATTCAGTCTACCTCAGGATGAATGACAATATTGGGGTTTAAATCTGGCACAGTCCTGTGTCTACACCATAGAAAATGACCTTGGAGAAAGATTTATACACCTGGTACAATAGTTTCTCTGCAGGTGGTTGTAATAGGATGGTAAAGGGTTATATGGATAATGAGCAGATAAAATGGACTTAAGAAAAGGAAATCTATAGGACTTGGTAATTAGGAAAGGAAGATGGCAGAGTTATGGGTAGCTTTCATATTTAACCTTACTGCTTTGATGGATAGCAGAGGCATTTACTGTTAATTTATGGTTCAAATTTTGGTAGTATGGTGATTAACTTTCTTTTAGATTTAATGAATTTGGGTGCTTTGAACATACGGTACCCAGTAGTCTGTTGGATATATTTCTGGACTGTAGATAGATTTTATAGTGATGAGTGTACACCTGCTAAATAAAGTCCTGGGAGAGAGAAAGGGAGAAGAGACAGGGGTCTTGTCTTGTTAAAGATCCATGAGCAACATTTAAGGCAAAGTAAAGAAGTTTTATAAAAGACTGAAAAAAAGCCCTTGCTAGAGAAATAAGGGGAAACAAGGAGACTGCTGCCAGAGAGAGGTTATTTATGAACCAAGGCATTTTTTTCCTGAGATGTAAACAGTTACAGATGAAAAGTGAATAGGAAATTAAGAAATGGAGACAGTTAAAAGATTAGTATTTCAAGTAGGTTGTCTCCTAGGAAAACAGATGGGATTGAGTGAATTTTTTTCATTATTCAAAGATGTGAAAGATAAATACATTCACGTGCTCTTAAGGAAAAAGCAATAGATGTGGAGATGAAATCAGTGTAGCAGGGTACCTGAGGAGGTGTGTAGGGAATCTATAGCCACAGGTAAGGCTTAGCCATCTGATAGGCAAAATAAAGTACCTCCATTCTTTGCTTTCTAGTGAGAATGTGCACTTTCAAAATTAATTTGTTACTTGTATTTTGTTCATTATGCATTTGTGTTTTGCTCAGTTCCTGTTGGACTGTTCTTTTAGTAAAATGATTGTATTTTTTATGTATT